>MU274909.1:711027-729635 GCA_022160335.1 Irpex rosettiformis | reverse complement strand
AAAAAACATTTTGGACATACTGACTAATTAGTATTAGTCATCCCCTACCAAGCTGTCCAAAAGCGAAAAATAAGCGCCCAAACACCCGGAGGTGTAGTTGGTACACCCATTACCCTTTTGGGCAGTTCATTTCAAAATCACATGGCTTAGTACCATCTAGTAGCCTAGCCATCATTATTTTTTTGATGTGGCCGCTTTTTCAGCTTTTAATAATTTAGGAGCCCATGCACCTACCCTTTTAGGATAGCTCTGATGGGCCTACTGAATCTGGTGCTTAGTAATCACAGCCAAACACATCCATTTATGGGTCTTTTTCGATTTCCCAGAAGTAATGCATCATGCTAGATAGAAATAACAGTAATATGATGCATCAGACCTACGCCGTCAGGTGCAGACTCTTCTTGCTCGCCAGGAGCGTGATTCGCTTCCTGCGTACTCCTCATTGCAAAAAAAGGTGAGGGGCGTTAAAAAGTGAGTCTATAAAACGTACAAATACTCACTCTGAGTTGTTGAGAAACCGTCGTAAAATAGTAGGTGTGGAGTTGAAGCTTGCATTTGGGGGAGCCAGCGCAACAAACTGAAGACGCGTAACCTGCCCACGCACAATCGATGTGCTCTTGGAGAATGCGTAGCGTCGTTGTATCTCTGCAGGCTGCAGGATTCTCAGGTAAGAAAAGAACACAACTACCCCGATCACCAGGAGAATACTGAAGACCTCAAGTATCTCTGCGAAGACGTTCCAACCCAAAGTCATTAGGTCTGCTTTAGGTGAGAGGGGGGGGTTGATAGAGGACGGGTTTGAGTGGATGGCAGAAGCCAAAGGAATCCGAACTGGGGAGACGAAGCCCAGCAGGAAAAAGGCTGGCCAAGTCGTCCCCACAGCGCACGCACCTACCTCGTTGCAGACATGATACGCTCACGGCTTACCATCCCCTCCGTGATTTGCTAGTTTAAACAGCCTGGGCCTCTGCTTCATTGCCTGCCATATTTCATCTCTGCTTGATCAGTGCCCTATTTGCCTTGCGGCGTTTTTTCTGATCGGACAAGAGGTCTTAGTACAACTCTGATACCGTTCCCCCTCTCCCCTAGCCGTTTGCAATACAGGCGACTGAGAGTTAGGGCGTCGAAAACACAGAGAAGATGTTCTATGACGCCAAATGGACAACTTTCGCTCCTTGAAGTAGGTCTGTGTGTGCGTATGTGTTCTAACATTAGGGGGGACTAGAACAAATCTTCTGTAAACAAACGCTATTACTGGAACCTGTAGACGCTTGCGCCGCTTAGGACCCGCCCACCTTCATCAGGGCGTTACAGCGTGTCTTCTGATTAACATGAGGCCACCACAAAGTTTCGTACCCTGAGTGAGTAATTAACACCCTCCCGCATACATACGCACTTCGCACTATCTGATCACAGGAATGCTTGCAGGTCCTTTGACGACTGGAAGGCAATGTGGCCAACAATCGAAATCCTAGGGCCATCTGTTCTACATTCGTCGCGGATAAATGAAAACTAGTCAGAGGACCAGCCAGTAAACCGTTCGACTGAAAGGCGTGAATGGCTAAGGTCGTGGTGTCGTAGACGGATGCTCTGCCGATTCTTACTAAGTAAGTACATATAGCCCCATCTCACTTCCTGCACTCCGAATTTACAGCCCCCTTCAGCGACGCTCCCCATTTTCCCAAACATTTCCCTCGTATTTTCTAGTCATGCCTCGAGTCACTAGATCTGATCACGAAGCAGCGTTAACGCAGGTGACGGGCCTGCTACTTGATTATACCTCTCCAGTATGCTGACCATTTATTAGAAGGCTACTCGAACCTCTCCGAAGAAGGTCATTCGTATTGTGAACGGACGAAAGCTTGCCTTATACCTCGAGCTAGCCAGGACAAATACTCGTTTTCAAGAGGAAGTAGAAGAACTATACGTTACTTTCCACCCTTTGACTTCCTATTCCGCCGCATCATTACGTCTTGCTCTATCTCTCACATGGGGTATTCAAGACCTGAAGCTACATCTACCCCGTCATACTCCCTCTACGCTATTCAAGGGCCTCATTCTCCCTAATCTCACATACTTTGACACCAACATCCCCCATGATCGTCTTGTGGACTTCCTCAGAATGCATCCTTCTATCTCGCATCTGGAGCTTGGTAGCTGTGGAAGAAGACGGAGATGCCCACTGTCCAACGTAGACCTAGAGGGGATTTACGTTTTGTCCTGTGAAATAACGTGCGCACCATTCATCGTGGGGTCGCAGGTGGAGTCCCTAGTCCTTGCCGTATCCAAATCGCCCCTACTTCCATCACTCAGTCTTCAAACCGCACCTGCACGCCCTAACTTAAGGCGCATCACCACGGACGTATTTCCTGACGACGTGCTTTTCCTCCCTGCACTAGCAACTTTCGCCTCTCAGCTTAAATCCTTGAAGTTAATTGAAGTTTCACCACTTACCGTAAGTCGTTCTAGTACGTATTAACTACCGCTGTTGCTTATCAAGTTTGTAGAGCGAATCTGCTTTCATGCAACCCATGTGGATGGATCTGGAAACGTGGGGAACAGAGCTAAGGGCGTTTACCTTTCTCAACTCACTACGCCTGAAGACCTGCGGGAAGCTCGTTGACAATCCTGGATCGCTCAACCAGGAGGGTAGGATAATCAGTGGCTGGACAACCGGGAATGAGGCTGTAAGCGTATCTGAAGGGGGTCACTCCACCCTATGCAAAATTATGTTTTGGTATAGTGCAGGTGTAAGCAGGCCGGGTGACAATAAGGGGGTTTTGAGTCGTTGGGTCAGGGAGTACAATTGGGGCGGATGGCGTAGGGAGGGTAGCGTTACTGAAGCTCATAAGGAACTTTTTTTTTAACCTCACTGTAGCTCTCTATTTTTCGCAATGCACGATTCTTAATTTTATCGTCTTCTGAAAGCCGCCCTTTCATAACTGTGGTTGGAGTCGTTTGTGGAAGTTAAGCGACGTCAGATTTGGTAACAATCCTCCTTGGAGTGCGAGTATTACCAGCGTCCAGAGGATGATCCTGACGGCCACAAGCCATGCAGGTCCCTTGGCGAATGTTTTCTAAAAGGTGGTAGGGCCGACGGTACTAGTAATGCCTTGAGTTTTAATTAGAGAACTTGCTATTCACGGTACTGATGGGCATGTCCGAATCTAGCTATCAGATGTCGTTCAAAATTTCAGAGTGCACTACACGAAGCCTCAAGTTCAATTTAATATAGGCGACTACTCTCTTAACTTATCCCCTTACTCGCTTCTTATGCGTTCCTCCAAATTTCGTCAGAAGCTTCAGCTATGCGCCTGCCACAAATGTAGGAGGCACACTTGTACAGACCACAAGGGAAAAACTCGACAAGGCTGCTATTTGCTTCCCCAGACCGCACAACGACATAGAGAAGCGGAGAATTTACAGAATGGCCTTCGAAATTCCCAGAACTTGTCTGCCTACGAAGCCCCCGTTCTTTTTGTCGGCGCATCTCGTTCTGTTGCTCAACAGCCTGAAGGTGGCGAGCTAGAGAGCGTGCGAGATAGCCTAGCGATGGACGTTGACGAGAGCAACCATGACCTAGAAGGTCACCGTGAAGTCGATGAGAGCATGATTGAGAGCGGGAATGGTGGGAACTTGCACGATGAAGAATTTGGTGGTGGTGAACTTGAGATAGAGGACGGCGAGAGCTTTAGAGCACCTGACCTCTTTGTGAGTGAACTTTCTAAGCGTTTGGCTTGGCCTTAACCTTTGCCTTGTTCCAGGGGAAACCTTCGCACCACGCCTCTATCCTGAAGACTCTTTCTGAGCTGAGAAGTCTTTTAGATAGGAAGTATATCAACTTCTTTCACGACGATACCAGTCTCTCAGCCTCGGACCTGCAATTTCTCGACAAGCCTCGATCTATAGAAGATCCTGTTGGGACCCTCGACTCTCACGCTTCACAAAACGCTCCATACCTAGCTTTCCACAAGTGGCTCTTCGACCAGCTTACGTTCTTAGACCAAAACCTTAGTAAGTGGGACATCGACTGCCAACAGGCAGCCAGCGCTTTAAAAAGAGAGTTACAGGAGGCTTTGACGAGGCTTCAGTCCTTGGCATCTTTTTCTTGGAAGAAAGAAATGGTGAACCAGGGGCTATATAGCAGCGCCACAGTGCTTCCCTCTCAACCGATCTACGTCTCAACTGGTTAGTATCGTAATTATCTGTAAAGTTTGGAGAGCTTAGGACATTATCAGGTCGTTGGTTTTATTCCCTCCTAGCCTCCCCGCCTCTTCTATCCGCCATCCTATTTCTCATTGTGGTGCTTCATACGGTGGCATCTATATCGAGATCTCAAGCAACATACGTCCTTTCAACACTTCGTGTGGTCATTTTCTCTGCATTCACATTTCAGAGTCTCTACAGAAACCTTTCACCAGCTCAACACGCTTTCCTTAACTCTGTCCCTAGAGACGTCCGGACGGCCATGAAGGCGTTGGATTTAGAGCCAGAACACACCATCTACGCCTGTTGTCCCACTTGCTTTGCTCTCTATCCACCCCTTTCCAATGCTCCCACTGTCAATTATCCTTCTCATTGCACGTACCGCCCAGATCCGGACGGTCAGGTCTGCAATAAGCCTCTTTTGCGGCGAGGACAAGGGGAAGGGAACCTCCCCACCCCGATAAAGACCTTTGCACTGCAAAGCTTGGGTGCCTGGGTTGGGCAGTTTCTGAGCCGTCCAGGGCTTGAGGATATACTAGAGAGTGGGTGGCGTCCGCCGTCTCAAGGCTGGTATTCTGACATCATGGAGTCGCCTGGTATCCGTGAATTCAAGGGTCCCGACGGAAAAACTCTTTTCTCCGTTCAGCCCAACGGGTCTCTTCACCTGGTCTTCAGTCTGTTCATTGATTGGTTCAATCCCTATGGCAACAAGGCCGCAGGGAAGTCTCACTCAGTCAGAGCTATTTACATGGCCTGTCTCAACCTTCCTGAGAGCCTTCGATATCGCCCTGAAAACATCTACCTAGCAGGCTTGATCCCGGGGCCCCGAGAACCATCGCTGGACCAGATTAACCACTTTTTGAAGGTAGTTGTTGACCAGCTTGAGGCGTTCTGGGATCCGGGCCTCTACGTTTCTAGAACTGCAAAGAAGAAGTTTGGTCGGCTCGTGCGTGGGGCGATTGTGCCACTGGTTTGTGATCTTCCCGCTCTCCGCAAGGCGGCCGGATTCTCTGGACACTCTTCCAAGAATTTCTGCTCTTTTTGCCGAGCCCAGAGGGATAGCCTCAACGTTCTTGGACGTGATCAGTGGCCCCGGCGAACTTGGATCGAACATCTTCAGATTGCACGAGAGTGGAGAGATGCTCGTACTTCGAAGGAAAGAGACACTATATACGACAGGGAGGGGGTTCGCTGGAGCGAGCTTTTGCGATTGCGTTACTGGGACCCAACTCGTTATGCTCTTGTTGACGCCATGCACAATCTCTTCCTTGGGGCCATTCGCCATCATTGCAGGGAGGTACTTGGGATTGATACGCGAGGGAAACAAAGTGAGGGGCAGACTCTTACTTCGCACACTCCAGAAGAGCAGAGTAACTGGATACAGGAAGCTGTGAAGGCAATTCGCGAGGGTCGCAAGTCCCGTCTATCTGCTATACGCAAGGGATATATTGTTGCGATCGCAGAGCTAAATCAGGTTGAGCCGCAGGATGGAAGTACGGTCAAGAAAGCCTACGTTGAAGCTCTTATTTCACAGGTATGATCCTATTGAATGATGTTTGCTCCCATACTTATTACGGTGTGAAGTTTAAGGGCAGTGTGGACAACGTCCTGGTGCCTCCAGTTCTTGAGGAGCCAACTTCAGACTTCAGGCTTATCACTCGACCTTCCGACTGGAAAAGTGTCAAGCTTTTGACGCAACCGCTGTTGATGACAATACGCGAAGATATTTCCCGTACTCGTCTCCCATCCTGGGCTACTCCACCCTCTCGTAACTTCGGTGATGTTAGCCAGGGAAAGCTAAAGGCAGCTGAGTGGCACACTATCGCAACCGTATCTCTTCTAATTACTCTTGTTCGTCTTTGGGGAGGAGCATCAGCTACAAAGCGGCAGAAACAGATGCTGGAGAACTTCTTGTACCTGGTTTCCGCCGTCCGAGTGGGCACCGAGAAGCCGATGTGCCAGGAGCTTGCAGAAAACTTTGATCACTATTTTTACGAATATCTACAGACTCTGCGTAAATCATTCGAACAGGATCTGGTCCCAAATCACCACCTTGCACTTCATCTCTGCGAGTGTCTCACCCGTTTCGGGCCCGTCCAAGGGTGGTGGGCATTTCCGTTCGAACGCTACAATGGTCTAATTGCCAGGATTAAAACGAACAATCGGACAAGTAAGTACAATCATTTGGCACAGAGAACGCTTACTTATACAGTATAGGGGATATGCCTACCACCTTCCTTCGCTACTTCTGTATGGGGGCAACTCTTCACTGGAAAATGGCGATTCACCCCTGGCCAAGGAACAAATACTTCGCAGACATGTTGGCGGACCTACGCAATGTGTTCGGATACGCGTTAGCGAATATCCCAGGACTCTCTAAGGATCAGAAAGAAACGTCAAATGAAGAGTTCAACCAAGAAAAAGCCCTTCCTCTCAGCAACAGCGTTTACCGAGCCCTCTTGCAGAATTTGAATTCTCGTGCTCCCATACCCTACCTACCAAGCCTTACTGAACACGACACAGACTCATCAGCGCAGGAGCTATACCCTGACGCTCAGATGCTTCTAAAGGCGGAATACGAAGGCATTTCATACGGATGCAGGGGTCGAAGAAACGAAAGGAATTCCTTCGTCATGTTTCAGCGACGGCACGGTGTCCCAGCCACCGCCGGCCAGATAGTTCACCTTTTCCGACACATGCGCCAAGTCGGTGAAGTCAATGTCGTCAAAGAATTTTGCGTTGTACATGCTTTTGAGCAGCTCAGTGATGTCCATGCCCAACACGATTTCTGGCGGAGCTGGCCGGACGTGCAAGCAAGGCTTCACTATGAAAGGTTTGAGCGTGGGGAAGACGGAGAGCCAGTAACCCATGTGTTCTCGCTCAAGGAAGTAGTATCCCAATACGCTGCTTACACGTATATACCGGAGGAAGTTGGAGAGAGCTGCATTTTGAGCGTGTCTTTGAGAAAGGTGCGTCATCTACTTCGTGTTAGTCAGGCATGTAATGTTAACCTCTGATGTCCATCTTCATGGGACAGCATTCGGTTTGCTGAGGGGTGCCTTGATTGCGGTCGGACTCCTTCGGACGAGCTCTTGACATCTCCTTTATCACGGTGCGGGGCCTAAGTGGGGCCTTTACTGGTGTTTCACTTTAATGCGCACACATGTTTTACACGTTGTATAGTAAGCGCTGAATCTCTGCTATTGAACAGAGCTCTTTCTGTACCGCACCTCGACCTTCTCCCCAATCTTGTTCCAACTGACTTTTGCTTGTAATTATCTTCTTTGCGACCTGCTTCCCTCTCTTTAACAACAGACTACAGGTTATCCGCTTGTGAGATGGCTGCAGCTCAAACTTCACCTGACGCGGCGGTCATCAGAGAAAAGGAAGACCTTCTGCAAGTACATGGGCACGCTGAGAAAGAAACTCCATCAGCCGTTCGACACATAAGGCGGCCAAAAGGTAAATCTTTCTAGGACAGTGGTCGCTTACTGACCCTATCTTTATAGATTGTGAACAACTTTTACATTCCGAATCAACTACCGTAGCCTTGACCAGGTCTGTGACGGCCCTAGAAAATGATGACCAAAAGCGCATCTCATTGCTCTACAGCACAGTCAAGAAATCCTCTAAGCTTTCTCCTTTCCATGATGGCGAGATTAAGAGCAGTTCTACTATTTCTAAGCAGTCGAGGTCCGAGGACGGCGGAGGTTCCAGTAAGGTACCTAATGAAGGGAGGTTGTTGCGACTTGCTCAATGGATAAGCGAACACGATGAGCTGAAAGCAGACCTGGTGAGTACTCTTTATTTCCTCACTTCTTGCGCGCTGACTTCGTTTAGGAACTATCTGAAGCTCGAATAGCACGCCTTGAGCAGGAGAGTAGGGCGGGGTTAAAGGAGTGAGTCCTAAAATTACGAGATCTACGCTCAAAGATCCTAAAAGACAGTAGGCAGACCTTAAGACGGTTAGAGGAAGAAATTCAGGGCCTTCTTACCCGCATCGAGAAGGTGGAAATCTCGTCTAAGAGAAGAGATTCGAAAAGACGACCTGCGGTAAGTAAATGTTTGCTTATCAGCCGCACGTCTCCCGTCTCTGAAACACATAATAGCGCCATTCAGAGACGCACCCGCTTACTAAAGAGGATGTAGAGAATTCCACAAGGGCAGTGATAGAGGAGCGTATAACGTCCAACGTAGCTGCTTTCAACCGTGCTCTAGGTCAGTGCAGTGTCTTTCTTAGTCTAGATAGCCAACCTTACCAATAGACTGTAGGCTCATTCCGCTCCCAGCTTGAACAGAAGGACAATGCTATGAAGGGAGTGCAAGACTGGCTCCATCGAATCGAATCACGGCTGCAGCTGGCGGAAAACAAACTGGCGCTTTTCTACCCCCGGATGTCTGCCGTGGAGGCCGCCGCCGCAGCCTCTGAGAGTAGGTCATTTCAAGCCCTCGATCTTGCCGTTAAGGCCTGTCACGGTTTAGATGCTATTGGAGAGGAGATTCCAAAGATTCAAGAAGGACTTATTGAAGCGTTGGCGGACATTGCTGCCATTGAGTCATATTCTCGTGGCGTCCAATCGGGTGAGGGGCTTGCTACAGAGCTGGAACGGGAGTTTTCCAAGCGATACTCCGTTGTAAGTAGGCCACGCCTTTTCTACCACAAATCGCTATCGTACTTATGTTCTGGCAGGCCAGTGAACCCACGAGGGAGAGTTCCCTCACAGAGACACTCCAATTCGCTAATTCCGTAAGTCTTTCTGCTAAGAGCTGTTTCAAGAAGCTAGTCTTAACTTGGTACACATCTTCCCTAAGGGTCACTCTCTAGAGCCTCCCCTAGACCACGAACCGTTGTCTCAGACGGCTCTCACCGCTTCTTCTGTGGGAGGCGGCCAATCTCTGCATATATACTCTCCCCACGGGCCTGTTCCGCAGGGACCTTTTGTGCTACATTCGCCAGTCGGGCCCACTGCCTTGTGGGACCATCTAAGGAAGCAAGTAGATGAGTTCTCACCATTCTCCCCCACGCCTATTGCCCCTGCCCAGATAGGGAGAAGATACTCAGAGCTGGCTTTAAACGCTGAAGAACCTGGTTCCACCACCTCCATTCTTAATCAACCCGTACGCAGACCGTTTTTATAGCCTCATCGTACGACGTTAGAGTCGTCTGATTAACTTCTAGGTCTCTACCACCCCAAGTAGCACCCCTATAGCAGAAATATCGAGGCCTGTATCAGCTGACCACGCTTACACTTCCCAGTAAGTAACATCAGTGCTCGTCCCTCTCATGATTTAGCTAATCATGAACAAACTTTCTATCCGGGCAAGGTCTATGGTTGGATCTTTCCCAGCACCTACAAGCGGTAGGGACGTTAATAAGACTCAGTTACCTGCAGTAGTAGAATCTCATATCGCGGTGAGCTAGTATCACGAGGTTTTGCTTAGCATGTTTCTTAACTAACTTTCCTTGCTATCTATAGGTTGACTATGACGATGGTGCTTCGTACGCGGTACCAACTGCTTCTCTTTCTCATCAACCGACGGCTCGACTAATCGACTCGCGTGTCGGCCTGGTCCTTCAATACTTGACATCTTCTGTGATAAACTTCCCGAATAGACTGAGCCTTGCAGTAAGCAGCCCTCACCCAGACCTTTTACGACTTCTCTGGTTATTTTTCTTAATGAAGGGGACGCCGTGGTTATGGGTTCCAATAGAGACTCCGGCCTATCTGCTGCTTAGAGGGCCTGCATTCGGGTGGACATGGTGGTACTTAACGTCGATCGAACTAGTAGAATGGCTTTGCCGTTATGAAGCCATGCATTGTGGCCTTCGGCTAATGATTTATGTATTGACCGGGGACACCTTCTAAATAGACTTACCTCTCCTTTACTTTAAGTAAGAGACGATCGCATTTATATCTAGTTGAGTTATTTGACGTTGAATCAAACTCTGAATGGCATTGCACAGCCGTGGGATTTTGAAAGCCGCTTTGCACACGCGAAGTGAACGTCTGATCCACGTTTAGCGCTTCAATGCCTTTAAGCTAAGTATCTTGCTTCATCAATAAACTCTCCTTCATCTCGCACGTACGTTTGGCACCTTCAGAGACTTGCTTCCCCCGTATTAGGTATTATGATAGAACATCTCAAGGAAAGGCGCCTTCAATCTTCGAGATTCTGGTACGAGCAGGTCGTGATCAGGGGTCAAAACGAGAGTAAGCCAGTTCAGTCCTTTCTTTTTCTCTTTCGGACTAAATATGCTTTGTACCACGTTATTCAGGCTCTCGTCAGGATCCTTTTCTATCCTACGTATCTCTGGAACAATCGGGTAGCGATCAGGGTGCCCAAGGGGGGACTGCATCACCCAAGTACCGTTTCCTCGACCAGAATCCCGCCAATGTTCGGAAAGCTGCGCTCTTCAGTGCCACCTTTGCTGTATTCCTGGCTATCGCATATTACCTTTTGAGAGAAAAGGACATCGCAATCGAGGATACGTCGTCTGAGGTTTGGTACAGCTACTGGCGGTGAGCCCTGTTTACTCTTTACACATGAGAATTTTGACGCTGATCTTTCTACCTCAGCCGGTATATCCCACATCTGACGTATGCGGATAGTCATGAGGAAGTCAAGTACAATCTGGCCAGCAGTACGCCGCAAAGTAGCTTTGATTATGCGCTGCAGGACAACGGGGGCGCTGTAGCATGTGATTTGACCACAAGGTGCTTTCAAGTACCTTTCACGATTCCCGGATTACTAGTCTCTCCAAATCGCGCTATTACCGACTCAGATCCATCCGAATCCTGGTGGTTTGGTCTTTCCGCTGGACAACTTGGCGTAACCACCAACACCAGCATCTACCCTACGCAGGTCACCGTCGAATACCCGTTTGATAGCAACTCCTCCCCCGACGAAGCGCCCCGTTCAATGATTCTATGGGGAATGATTGAAGGGGAAGAAAACGAAAGACGTTTCAACATTCTAACACGCGCCACAGCCCCTTCCCTCGAGCACAAGCTTCCTTCTCCAAGTAAAGGGAGTTTTTATTCAAGGTACCACTTCGCACATCTGGTTTCATTCGAGTTCAACATCGCCTCGCGTCTATCGCATCAAACCTTCAACGTCCTTGCAGATGTGAAAACGTCTGGTATTCACTTTAACGTCTTTGTTCTCGAGATTCGGAGCAATTGGGGAGGGAGGCGGACTCAGGTTCGTAGGCTGCGGGTTCACGGCAAGGCCGTTCCCGTTAAGTCTTGAGGGTGTAAGTACCTATTTCATTACCAAGACAGCGCTCTAGATGAACTACTCTCAATCAATTATTGATTGTTTTGCACAGTGTTCTCTCTAATTCGGTCTCTCAGCCCGTAGTATTCTGTCTAAATGAAAGATTGCGAATGTTTAGGATACGTATCAGTACATCGATGGCATTAGGTGAACCGTGCGACTGCCTCGTGCATCTGATTTCGGAGTTCTCTTTGTTCTATGCTCTCGTCGTATCATTAGGGTATCCCTCCCACATTTCTTTCTTTCTGTCGACTCCCATCACTTACTTTCGTCAAGTCTGCGTCAACATGTCTTCGGAACAGCCTCCACAGCTTATGCAAGTTTTAGAAGGTCAAAGAAGTGAGTATGATGGCCAGCCTCCTCCACCCCCGCCTCCCACCCCACAGGTTCCCGGTGGCTGGTCCAGTGGAATGGTGAGAATCTAACGCCATTATACCCATGCATGAAACGATCCTGATAATTGCCTCCTTATCAGAATGAAGCTGGTTAGCAGGGAAGCATGCAACCTCCACCCCAACAATATATTCCACCTCAGCACATACCTCCAGCCTCTCTCCCGGTTGCCCCCCCCTTCCAACTCCCTCCCCACGGAGCTGGCCCTACTCCGATGGAGGTCCAGGAAACTGTGCAGCCTCAGGCAGGCCATGACGGTCCGGTGAGTACAATCAGAGTGGTACTACTTCTGACGTTTCAACTTATCGAGCTGGTTAGTTTAACACGGAGATGGCTGGAATTCTCAGAATTGTCGGAGAATTCGTGACCCAAAGAGTAACGGAAATTGTCCAAAACAGCGCTGTTCTAGCCCAACAAGCACCGGTAGTACTACCGCCGCCGCCAACTCAACCTACTCCCAACCCTAGCCATGATCCAACACCGTCCGCGCCATTGTACAGGCCTCAAGAAGACAACTCTGGAAGACCAGGAGTGAGTCTTCACCTTAATGCAACGGAGTATCTTGTCTCATAGACCGAGTCCTCCTGTCAGAAGGCTAAGAGGGCAAAAAGGACGAGGGATAAAGACACACCCCCCCCTCAGCTCTCTCGGAGAGACTCCAGCTCGTCAGCCACATCTGATCATTCTTCTGTTTCGGGTCAAGCCAATCTTTCGGGCGCACCTCGCCTTCCTCCAAACCTACATCTCCAGAGGCCCCAAGCTGGGCCTTCTCAGCTTGGCTCCCACCCGGAAGATCCCTCTTCCAATCAGCCTGATACTCCACGTCCGGTAAGGAATAGAACTGCACCTCCGCTCACAAGCATTAACCAGAACACTTTCAGACGCAGACTTTTCACACTAGCTCAGAATTCGGTGGGAACAATGCGTTTCAGCTGTTGCTTATGGAGCAGTGGAACCAGAGTATGAAGGAATTCCAGAAGCAAGGTCAGGAAATGAGAGAAGCTCACGCCGCTGCTGAGGAAAAGATGAGGTGAGTTTTCAACTCTGATATCTAATGGTATCATATCCGTGACATCTACTTCGCAGAAAGGAACTTGAACAGCTTAGAGTCGATATGGGGGTGAAAAAGGCGGTGACAATTGTAGAAAGACGTCAGATGAGTAAACGCGGTTCCTCCAAGGCAAGTGCTTTGAGAACTAGCCTTGGTTCTTCCCAACGATCAGACGCGACAGTCCGAGGTCAAGCGGGACAAGGTCGGGCAGGTCGGACTGTGAATGCAGAGGATGGAGACGTTAGTGGTGGCGAGGATGAGGACGAAAACCCGGATGAAAGAGGCATTCTCAACCGGTTCGCAGTAAGTGCGACCCCACTAGTCTTCCCTTCCGCGCCCTAATATTCTCGTCAAAGGCACTGATAAGAATGGAATTCGATGGAATCATCTATTTGACCTCTTGGGACGTCTTGCACCAAAGGTTCCCCAGACTGACGGATGAGGAACTGAAGAAGTTTGAGATTGGAGCCGCAGACGCTCCTGTCTGCACAGTGTAGAATTATCGTGTCTGCTTCAGTCGGGGGTGGAAGACATGCTCTTTCAACCGGCATGCCGCCGCAGTATTCACCCAGCGTGTCCTTCAGAAATGGAGAGCGGGGAGGTATGAAGCTGAACATATTCCTGAGGAATATTTCAATCGCCAGGGTATATCCGCTTGTCTGGACGCTCATGTAGAGTACACTAGGGAGCGTTGGCGATATTTTCAGAAGCAAGACGTCAGCGATAGGTACACAGCAGACCTAAGGAAGAAGGCTGTTAACTCGCGTAAGGCGACGGTAAGAATTCATAAAAATTCGCAAGTTGTCCATGCTCGCTAACTTCGCACTCGTGCTCAGCTTTACCTTTTGCGCGTTAGAACGTGCGTTCGCCGCCCAGCGCTGAACGGACACCTTCTGTACCTACAGAAGATGGAGAACGTACACATGAGCGCAGACTCGAGCGGTGAGGAGGACGGGACCAATCGACGTATCTATCGCTACACCCCCCCTGCCTGGCAAAGCAAAGAACTACGAACATTTTTTCAGATCTTAGACGAGATGAGTCGCCAGGACTGGATAAATCCCTCCGGGAAGCGACGTAGCTCTGGAAATCCCTCTCGAGTTCGAATTCGCTCCAGTAAACCTAAAGATGCTCAAGCTGTCGCACCGCGTGGACTACCTGTGAACTTCTACAACTCCGAATGGCTAGCAGGACTAAAGACATGGCAGCTGCTGGAGTTAGATGCGCAAGAGAAGCCATTTGATTTGGCATTGTCTGACGTGGAGATGTAGTAATATTTCTTAGCCAGTATAACAATCAGGCAGACTTCTGATATTGAAGTAGTTCTATTCTCAAAATCTATGACATTATTTCTAACCTACTTTATTGATCGCTGTTCACCGGGTTCGAACATTGGGGAGGACGAACTTAAGCAGTGAACGTTCGATTCGAATACACGCCGCGGATCACGGCGGTTAAATCAACTAGTGCCCTCAGTGCCAAAGCTTCCTTCAACAAATGACGCACCGGTACCCGGGTGTGGATCGTACGCGTAGTATTCTACTACGCTTCCTCATTAGCTCCTCGCATAGACAACTTTAAGTCGCGATCATCCGAAACTACACGCACTATCACTTAGTATTCCGAGTCAGAATCTTACAGGCATCAAGACGCCCAATGTCCCACGTGGCCGATGTTGGCATTTAGATCTCAGATGTGTGACACCCAAACTCAATTTCGCAAGCGACTCGTTTTAGTCTTGACTGGCACTTTCATCTTCGCATCCCAGCCAAAACGATGGACCTCCGTGGAGAACTTTACCCGTACGTATCTAGGCTACTCACTACTCGCTAATGTACAGGTTAGTCTGGCTAATAGCTGGCGGCGCTATTCCCTGGTCGCCCAGACTAACTAAGAAGGTCGGTACGGGCGACCAGGGATTACGCGATATAACAGTCGATTGGGACGAAGCTAACTAGCCAGTTCGACTCGTGAAAGCGTAGTAGCTGAATTCACAAGCACAACTACTTTACGGTAAGAATTTATAACTACCTGGCACAAAATGCGTATTTGACAATGATTTTACGCCGGTCTGCCTGTCATTTTACGGACAAACGTCGTCAACTTCCCTCGAGCTCCTCCCGAGATATTAGTGAGTTTCTTAACTCTAGGAGCACGCTTGTACCTGCTCATTCGTGTTAGTTAGTAATGCAATCATTCAGTCTCAAGAATCGCATCTAAAGTCATACCAAGGAACGTTTTTTGCCTCGGTAGAACTCTCTTTGCGAGATTCTCCTGAGCTTGGCTTCTCCGTTCTTTTATGAGGGGTCGTGGCTCCTACATAAAAGCAAGCAGAAGGCCACCACGATTAGAGAAAGAGATAAATATGCAGCAAACGTTGATCTTCTACCATAGGAAACGGCCGGTAAGTGCGTAGATTTGTGACCGGGAGCTTGACCGGGGGCTTGACCTCGAGGTATGACTTTCTTGACGGCTGATTGAAGCTCTCCCCCAAACGGTCCACAGTTCTCAACGGGAGACTCTCTGGGGACGGACATAACGCTACTAACACTGATAAATTAGCAGAGACAGAGTATTAGGATCGAGCTTACTTGCTTTAAGCTGTTACTGGTAAGCTGAATATCTTGCGCGGAGGAGGAGAGTATACAGCCTCAAACACAAGCAGATACATACTCACCGTGAGAAATAGAACCTTAACGCACGCAAGTAACTCAAACTCGACGACAAGAAGCCTTTTTTTTCCAGCGGGAGAGGTAAAACTAAGATTCTCCTTGCCTTAACTCCCAACTTACCGGTGTCAATGAAAGCTTACATTTTTAGAAATGATTGCTAACGACAAATTACCGCACAAAGTTCAGCACTGGATGCTGTGTATTACAAAATGCGCCTTTATTGGGCTCAAACCCTGGCCTCTCTTTCATCGAGTTTAACTTGCTGACGTTTTATTTCAGCGACACCTCCTCTTTGGCTCGCATGCTGTCTGTTTCCCGACAAGCAGCAACCATGGTTACCGGCGTAGTGCACAACGCAGCTTTAGATACGACGTAGGCACCCCTTAACTTCCCTCCGTTAAAACCAATCGTTGACAAGATATATTACATACTAACGCCTTAGGTGTGCACGCTTTCTCACTACGTCAAACTAACCCACTCAAAAGGCTACGTGACACCGATCGGTACTACGCGAGCTAAACGTCGCCTATAACCTACACCCACCTCTCATGGAGACTATTGTCACAGTCTGCTTTCTCCTCTCTCTGGAGGCCAACTCACATCACAGGAATCGAAGAGGATAAAGAGCAGGCGAAGGATCTGGACAAGCTGAGTACTGTATTTACTCAGACGGCTCGGTATTGAAGGAGGTGTAGGAGCCGTGGCCGTAACGCGCACCAAACTCCGACGAAGAGAGCGCAAAACTATCCTCGAACACATCAGAGCAGCGCAACGTATACGAGAATGAGCTAGCTGGACTTCTCCTAGCTCCACAGCTACTAAGAGTGGCACGCGCCCGCATTGCATTAGTAGCAGTCGTACCCTGGATAATAAGGCCACCATACTTATAGCCAGACTACTGAAGTCGGGCCCAGCATATTATCTGCCAGGTGAGTTTCCTAAAATTTCACTCTCTCTGAAAGCACGGCATAATGACCATACTCTGACAGTTTTATGGGTTCCTGGTCAAATGGGTGTTAGAAGAAATGAAGCAGACATAGAGGCGAAATTAGCAGTACACAACCACCCATCCCAACGTGAAGTATCCCCCGCATACTTTTATTCACCCCACCGCAGGGTGCATCAAATCTTGAGCAGCTCAAAAGCGCGCAGTTGAAGGCAGATGCAGTGCACTTCTGGGAAACATCTCTGCGGTACGCAAAGATCTCCAGAATCGGTCCTTCGCTTCCCTCTAACCTCTTCCCACAACTTGTCCAGTCGCTCTCACGAACGCACGCCGCCCTCCTTTTCTGCCTGTGCACCAGGCAAGTGCCTCTGAACCTTATTCTGCATCGTATGAAAATATCTCCCTTTCCCACACGTCCGGAATCTGAAGAAGCCCCTGGAAGCTGTAGAACACTATCTATTGTAACACCCGCCATACAAGGGAGCACGAACAACCCTCACCATCAAAATCGTACGCCTCGCACGCTCTGTCCCGACTTTGCTTAACCGCGTAAAATCCATATTATCTTTTTCGAGTACGTCCACGCCATGCCACGATTCACTCGAGCACTCGGAAGCCTCACCGCTCTGCCTCCGAAGGTACTCCAATTACACTATTAACCAGTTTTTACCTTTCACGGGTTTCTTCGAATCGCAAGCGATACTGAGACATCGAACCTCCGCAGTTTCATACCCGGAAGGGCGAAGGTGTGGCACTGGATAGCCACGGAAAGTTATGAAGGGTGCGTGGTGCATTTACTCTCTAAAATAAAAAGCTTACAAAGAGAAATCACTCAAAAATCCCCCCCCCCGGTCAATTAGTCTGTTTATGAAGCACGTATCACAAAATGTGGCTGTCGTGGCCACAGTGATCAAGAGGAAGACTGGGAAATATCCCGTCAGACGTGAGTACCCGAAGCCTAGCGGAATACAAGAATTGACTTAGGGTGCTCCTGCAAGCACCAGAGGCTTCCCCTACAAATACATGAGAGCGATTCCAGTCGAATAGGGTAAGGTGGAAGACTTAAACAGAGGCATTGACCTTTGACGAAGAATGGCATACGATACAGGTTGAGACCGTTTCAAACAAGTAATACGATAACAAGGGACCACGGTGCACAAAATAGCATCAATGTGCGGGAAGTGGTAAAAGCTGGGGTAGAAGAAGGGGCGCTAGGTGGTAAAAGGGAGGGCAACGTGGCAAGTGGCAGAACGTGTGGGGAGGCAAATAGTGGGAGGCGGTGCGTTCGCCAAATAGCTTCTCCATAGCAGTATTCTTATTGCATAATACTAAATTTGCCTGCCCTAAAACCATGCCTGTATTCAGGCTATTGTTATGTACGAAGGCATCGAGAAATGTAATTAAAAAGCGACACTTACTGGGTAGCGAAAGAGGACTGAAATTCTAACAATGAGACTACTGACACCCCGGCGGAAATATATGGGGAAATGGATGGATAAGTATGTCACAGGAAGCCTTTCCGCGGGTCTGCCTCATGGGATATGCGTGCGCGCAAAAGGTCCTGGAAATGCATCAAGTCGACCTCATTTCCGACGCCCCCATAGATAGCATGTCCGTCGATTATCCTTCTGCCCCAAATCTACCCGACTCTTATCTAATCTAGAACCAATCGGATGCCGCGAATGTTTACCGGTCCGGTCGTATGAATGTCCTCTCAAATCTCACAGAAACTTTAATAATAGGCATAAATTTTAGTAAATTTACTCCCGCAAGTCATTTTAGTCACATTTAATTAGTCGATCAATTTTTGGTCGGATTCTCAGGCAGGGAAATTTGCGATTTGTTTGTGGTGTAGGTCGGTCAAATCCGCCGGCGCCTTTCAAGCTTGACCCCCCGGGCCCCCCCCGGGGCTCCTTGAACTTCAGTACTTCAGTGTCGACTGTGGGTGGACACCCTCCAGCTTCGCAGGTTCGCGCAAGCCGTATGAGTATGTGAGGAATTATAGTATGAAGTAAGTTTCCAGCATCTTGTTCGTCGGGCAGTGCCACTGCTGAACTTCTCC
>MU274909.1:681671-703837 GCA_022160335.1 Irpex rosettiformis | reverse complement strand
CGCGTGCAATATTTGTCGAATGCTAATGTGATCTCGTTAATTAGTACGACCATCTTACGAGGACACACGGTTGGATCGGAGGTAGTTGCCCATCTGTTCTGCTCCAACTTAACGCTGATTGCTAGTGCCAGAGCGAAATTCTTCTCTAACTCAGGCTCAACTCGGAGTTGCTGTAGCTCATCGTTCGGATATTCACGCTCGACCATGACCCAGCCTGTTTAAAAAGGCGATGCTGTACGAATCAGTGAGTTCTTCTCCAAGCCCTTAGTGGTCCAGTACTTAGCTGATCTTCGGTCAAGTTCAGTTGCTTCCTTGGATATCCAGTAGATATCACAAGGTTTTCTCGGTGATAATATTTGGCACCCAAGTTCTCACATACTAGGTCCCATGGAAATATCTCATGAAGATGGAGAAGAATGAACCTTGGCTGGAACCTGTGAACTGCAAAAAGCACGTGCTGCATTACGGTTCACAGCAAGAAATGGAGCTCTGAAGGCCGAGGTTTAAGTATTCAGACCGGCATAAGGTATTCCTGATCGAAATACACCTGATTTCTGAAATAGATGCTATATCATCGGTTGTTTGGAAACAAGATGGAAACTCAAATGGCAAGACCTGACAGACGTACGTATGCCATACTCCCCATATCAAACACTGCTAACTCCCTGGACCCGTACGACGACTCTTTCTCGGTGTCCATAGCACTAATGTTTCAGCTACGTTACATGCGGACTAATAGAACTTTGCGCAAATCCGGGTCAAATACAGGTAAATGCCATATTTTACCTGAACGATACCCGGCCCGAGTCGAAAGTCCAACAAAACATGGAATGATACTCTTAGACCCAAGGGACTAGAAGCATATGGTTATGACGGCCATGAATATCACACCGAGGTTCGATACAAGTATATAAGGTTCACCTATCCCTATCGAACTCTACCTCCCTCTCTCATAGTTTCGCCTGGCATGGCCCTGAACATTGCGCCTTTGGTGGGCCCGTGTTTCGTCATCACATTGCTTTCTTTTATGTGAGTCACAGTCAGTTCAAGTATACTGCCATGATCATGGTTACCCGAGTCATCTTTTCTGATTTACCGTTTGTTGCTTAGACTGTACGGTCTGCTGCTTGCACAAGTCTACTTCTACCTCACTACATATTCGGAAGACCATATCTCTATCAAGGTTGTAGTCGTCGTTCTCTGGTAA
Source organism: Irpex rosettiformis (assembly GCA_022160335.1). Taxonomy (NCBI): domain Eukaryota; kingdom Fungi; phylum Basidiomycota; class Agaricomycetes; order Polyporales; family Irpicaceae; genus Irpex; species Irpex rosettiformis. The sequence continues at coordinate 702,630 of MU274909.1, read as the reverse complement.
GCCTTGTCATCAACTACGGTGGTAAATCTCTGCGCCTCAAAGCTCGACATTCAGCCTGTTGGAAACTCTTCAAGTGGCCGCATGTATACACGTCTTATATACATACCTGGTCGTCTTCTTCGATGACCCATTGAGAATAGATAAAATTATCTGGTAAGTTATTTACGATATTTTATTAATTTCCGACTCTGCCTTACAATGATGACAGGACCATTTTGGTATGGAAGAACTCAATCTCTTCGATACTCGGCGAGAAGCTGATGAACTTTTTCATGAAATACACAGCTCGCCATGTATTTGATGGTAAGCAATAACAATATAGATATTGGATGCAATGTCATAGAGCTGATCGTTGACTTCGAAGGTCACCATCAACGCACTTGTGCAAACGTATGACTCTACAAGACCCTCCGCCTTATATCACATACTGATACTAATTCTACGTAGGTTTTATATATACAGAATATGGCGTCGTGAGTTCATCCTTGTAATATTTTTGGAAATACGCGGCAATAACGACAATCTTCAAATTCACAACAGTATATCGGAACATCCCACTTATCACATATTTGGTGAGCCTGATATCGCTCAATTCTATCATGCTTTCGACGACCGGAGATCTCTCCACCTCCTAGGTTACCTTGCTCTCTGCCTGTACCGGTATTTCTTCTCCTTCTCCTTCTTCCGATACCGCATGCTGATTCCATTATTGAAGCCATCGCTTTCCGTAAGACGATCTCATTTTGATGCCTTGAACGAGTTTCTCATGGAATTTGTATATGTACAGAATCCTGCTCAATCCCGTCAGTATATTTTACGTTCTCTTTCAATATGAGTGTTCATTGATTCTTTGGGTAGATACGTGAACTTGGACGGGACATGGCTTGCAATAGAAGCCTCACATTCCTATCGCGTACGTCTGTCGGTGCAGTCCGAGTCTTGTGTCTGTTCGCAGGTTAAGCAATCCCCCTTACTTTCAGCCGCATGTCATCGCGTCGTTGTCCCTCGGATTGGCGCTTGACGGGTCTATCACACTTTCCCTGGCGTCCATCCTGAGGCACCGCCTGGCTTTTGCTCACAAACGGTGCGTACCACGGTTTCAAAAGAACTGGTGTGCTGCTTGGCTATAAACATCGAAATTCGGCGTTGCTTATGCAGGAGCAATAAGAATATGATGCACAAGCTCATGTTCTACGGTCTTGGTATTGGTTTCTTAACCATGTGAGATCTTCCTTTCCTTCTTTTATTTACCTTCTCACTAAATTCCCGGATAGGATAACGTCCGTGGTGACGCTTATTTTGGTAAACTGAAAATATATGTTTTGTTTCTACACGCTGATCAAGCTTTAGTTTATTACCTCGAAATCTCCAGTAACCTATGGGGGGATGATCGTTGTCTTATCCAAGGGTGAGCTCATCGCGACTTTTCTGAACTACTGCGTCGGTGTGATCAGTAGCTAATATTCACTCACACAGTGTACGCGAACTCACTGCTTGCAATGTATTCCTTCCCTTATTTTAGATACTATACAACATCACTTACCGTTAACCTCTACAGGCTAAACATCCGAGAAGGTCTTCGAAAAGATGCCGCCTCTGATGATGCGTATTCCGTAGAGCTTACTGGCACCAGCATTTCCCCACCCAATTCTACCTCTCAGGCGGTACGTAGTACCACGTCGGATGACAAACTCAAGAATACCAATCTCACTGTAGTGTCGACAGCTACAATATAAGGTCCAAACCGTTTGCTAAATAGCCATCGCTTGCGATGTGTTCGTGAGTCTGAATTTACTTCCAATTATTGCATAATTATGCGCGCAATCTGATATGGAACGTAGTTTACAGCAAATGCACGGAACGTAGTGTCGTCCCAGGCTACTGAAAGTCGGTCGGAATCGTAGTCTACTGTGCATCCGGATTTCTGTGGCTTGGGTGCAAACGAATAACTGTAAGTAATAAGGCCGGTATCTTACTGCCGGTGAATGGGCTACTAGGCTGTACTCAGGCTTTGGACGAGCAGACATATACAGAATTTATTTCTATCTACGTTGAAGGTTTGGATTGACTCCAGGCTGAAAATCTAGTATTGAACGATGAACGATGAACGATTAGCGATGAACGATGAACGATGAACGATGAACGATGAACGATGAACGATGAAGTAGAGTACAGTGCCGTATGGGAGTGGTGGCAAGCGGCAAGGCATAGAGGAGCAGAGATCTAGATTCATGATTCGATCAGCAGGCGTTTTATCACGTGATATTGGTTTTGAACGAGTTAGGGCCTGTTGGGCGCCACGCCTGGTGGCACAGAGGAGTCGTGAGGACGCCCGGGCCTCCAGTTGAACTTCAGCTTCAACGATGACTCCAATATGCGAGTACTTTCTACCTCTACGTTGCGCAAGCCACACTAACGACAGAAAAGAAACTAGAACATATCCATTAGAATCAGGTTGAGTAATTCCCTAGCATCTTGGGTAGCCATTTATAACTGCCAACAAGTTGCGTCACCTTTTAACGTGTCGGCCATCCGTGGGGCACTGGTTCAAGCACAGAATCAATCTGAGAAATAGGGTGCTCTTCTACTTAATTCTCGAATCCATCTTGTTGCTGATTCATAAACGATAGGTTAATTTTCTTCACCCCCTACTGTCCGGCTCCGAATGATTTTCTCAGGTGTCACCGTTATCTGGATCTTTCCTTTGGAGCGATGTGGCGTCCTGGGATCGCCGTTAGGCTGAAATGAGGTTCATTCAAGGTTTAATGTAGGTTTAGGGCATGATAATTCGTTCTGCATCGCGAGCTGAGTGTTGGAAGTCGATAGGCATCCCCCTTCTAAGAGTAAACATTTGAGCTTCTATCTTGGTCATCAGATAGTTAAACGATGACAATTGTAATCAAATTGTTCTGACTGACCGGAGATACGCAGATATGAGAAGCTAAATAGCTCAAGTATGGTGCGCGTGGTGTCTACTCCGAGTCTTATTGCCCCACTGATCCCCTACCAGAACTAATCCACTATGAATGGTACCTCTCCGCTACCTGCATATTCGATTTTACCTCTCGGTGCCATACAGATAGGCTCAGCTGTCTCTGTGGGGTCAGTACAGTCGACTAGTCTGAACCCAGCCCCACGTATAACGCTAACCTCTATGCCTCTGACCAGTCTACTTGGTATTGCGACACTGCAGGCATGGCTCTACTATCGAGACTATCCGAATGATGAGACTATGACCAAACTACTTGTAAGCGGCCCATTTTTCAGGCCTGTATGTTACTGATGTCCTCGTACAGGTTGCCGTTGTATGGTAAGCCGTATTTCCAAGTCTAAGCTCGTATAATGTGAACTGTCGTCAGACTGATGTCATTATGCAGGTGCAGTGAATTCCTGCGGTCGTCCTTCCTGGTCCAAACGTCTTACCACTTCCTCGTTCTCAACTGGGGAAATCCGGCTACGCTCGAGGGTAATTATTGGTTCGTCATGGTGCTCTTTCATAGTTTGCGTATCGCTGAGAACATGTTTAGGGGTCTTGATGTGCGTTGTTCCTATCACCCCCGAGACATTTAATCACTCACGCAAAATACTCTTTAAACTTGAAGGTTCTTTTGTTGATGACGGTATGCGACCCCTGCGACCGTGGGATCACCCTGTATGATTCGGCTAACCACGTATTCTAGCATATCATAGAGGTCTTCGTCCACTTGTACTTCACGTGGAGAATCTACAAGTGTAAGCAAATTGTTCTCATCTTACCAAGTATCTACAGATCTCTGATGGTAACCAGTGAGCCGTGCCATGCGCATGCCATACTGGATGTTGATGTGTCTGACGGTGGTGAGTCCAGTTAATAGAATTTATGCCTGACGTTCGTTGACGGATAGTCCCAGACGATCTTCAATTTTTGGACGTTCGGTGAGCCCAATAACATGATGTATTGATCCATCAGTATTTAAGAGTTGTGATGCATAGCATTGGGCATTGGTGAGTGGCCGGGTGGTTCCACAGACATCACTCAGTACTAACCACAGCATCTAGTATCCTACATAACCGCGTACGTGTACTCCCTCACATTTATCAAATTTATATTCATATATGCACAGTCAACGTTCAAGCAGTTGGGCTGCTTATGGAGTAGGGCTTCAGCATGTACTGCGCCTCTACGACGAACTAGCAGAACATACTCTAATTACTATCATAGGTCGTTACCCCAATGGTATTTGCTGCCTCTATCTCGACTGATGTGGGAATCATGTTGGCTTTAATATTCCTTCTCAATTGGGGACGATCCGGAAGCCCAAGGTACGTGAGACGTTCATGGATGGTAATTTCATCTTTTCATTTGACATGTTCCGTTTTTTTAGAACGGAGAGTCTCGTCAATATGCTGATTTTTTATATCGTCCAAGCTGGCATGCTGACTGTGTACGTACTCGATAGCAGATATACTTTACCGCGTCTAGGCTCCTAACCATTTTTTAAACAATTTATAGGGCGGCAGATGTGGCCATGATTGTCTTGGTGAGAACTATCCCTAACGTGCCGTAAGATAAAGCCCTGATTCGCCTCTCAGAATCAGCTCATTGATCGCGTCGGATTCACATACCTTGGGATCTACTCTATCGTCGGAAACCGTAAGCTTCATTCAACTTTGTACTATCGTCGGGCTCGGTGTTGACCTACTTTCTAAAGTGTATGCCAACTCACTTTTAGCAAGGTAAATCCTCAGCGTCCCAACTCCATTTCTAAGGTATATGGCTCACGGGACAAACTTCTACCTAGTTTGAACGCTAGAGCAAGTCTTCGAACCCATATCAAGAGCGATTTCAACAGTGATCCTCCCTCTATGCCAGCGCCATTACGGAACATCAACATTGTGAGTTGCAAGGGTATATTATAAACCACTATCACTCATTAGAATTCTCTTGGTCGTTGTAGCGAGCAGCTTCTGGACTGCCAAGTTCACGTCTGTCCTTGGCCGGTAATGGTGTCGACACTGAAAGGCAAACAAGCCCTGTTCAACGTCGGGCAGTGTCTGCTCTCAACCAGATTTCTAAATCGAACCACGACGACTCGGACTTCAAAAGTATAGGTACTGCGTTGTAGAAGAAGAAGAAGAAGGATATTTATCAAGTGTTCAAGTTGTTATGGGCTGGCTCGAACTTGGTCTCTCAACACCGCCATTGTTGACTGCGCCGTTACCACACCGCATTGATCTAGGAACCAACTTCGAAGTATATATCATTACATCAACAAGTATGATTAACAATTCGATCCAATCTGCCAAGAACAGCCAGTATTGAACGTTAAAAGGCCAGTACGTTCCCGCCACGATACATGTAGTAACAATCATACTACGGTGGTAAAAAACCAAGATTCTGAAACAAACCCGTGCATCAGCAACCATGGGCCAAGGAAGGACTGTTAAATGGTAATAATAGACTCACATGCGTCTGGGGAGACGATGATAAAGGTGCCAGCGATGGGATTGCCGAGATTCGTCTCCTTCGCGAAGGCCGCAACATCGAAGTGTTCAAGCGCCGCATCACCACCACCGGGTGTGACCACAGTTTGGTTGTCAAAGCCTTTAGGTTGACGGTATATCAGGAATATGTACCTTCCAGCAACAAAAGCAATGTGAGTGAGTCGAGCGCTCTTTGTGGTTTGACGGTCATGCCGTTTCGAACTACTCACCGATGTGGGTCTGAACCGGCAGGAGGAGACGGCTGAAGCCATGGAGACACAGGGACGGTCAGGTTCTTGAGAGGCCTTTCTACGCTGATTTTGCCGGATTTGAAGACAAAGTCGCTCCCTACAAAGTGCCTGATTTGAGCCAGGCTCGTGTTCTGAGGCGTTGGAGCGTCGGGGTCGACAGCGGCGATGACGAAGCGTTGGCCGATCTCGAGACCAAAATCGTTTCCGATGGCGAACTGAGGAGGTCCGGCGGTTTCTACGGGATTTGTGGATGAGAACCGTCCCTTGTCGATTGGCGGGGGAACCGTTTAAAAACTTACCACTGCGAGGAAGAACAATTCCTGCGCTGACTGGCACTGATTGGCCTCCGGGTTGAGGGAAGGTGACATCAAGAAGGAATTCGGGATTGAACTTGATGTGGAGGTCTTGAGGGATCTTGATGTCAAAGGTTAGCTGGAGTATAAAACGAAGTAGCGTCGAAGGGCTAACCTTGGCCTTTTCAAAGGCAGCTTTCACCTGAGCTGTGCTACGATCCTGGGCAACAGCGAGGGAGGCGAAAGAAACGGCGAAAAGGCAAGTAAAGAGCTTGGTGTTAAGCATGGCGAACGTAGGAGATTCAAGAAATTCAAGTGGACGCTGTTCTTCGTAGAGTGAGTATTTCTCTTGTTGAGAGAATATGTCGAATACTGACTAGGAGTTGCACTTGAATGATCTTCTTCGTCCCTCGTTTCCCTTGTCTTATATACATTGCCCTTTCCCGCAACCGTCCTATGATTCAACACCCCTTTCAGGTATAGTTTGTCTACATATTAGGGTTTAGTCGCCGCCCCCGCCACTCACGGTTTCATCGCTGGCGCAGACACCTTTGACACATACCTCTCTACCCTAACTGCATTCGCCCATACCGACGCAGTCGCAATCCAGAGTTGAACGACGCTCGAGGTCTCCACCTGCTCCAGGATTCCGCTTATGGTCGGTTCTTCCTTAGTCCTTTTTCTGCCGGTGCGGTCGGGATGACAGGGAAAGTAAGGACTTGGCACGCTCCCAATTGTCGCATAATCTTCTCTCCCAGACTTGAGCAACAAATTTTTCCAGCTTATACGGCGCGGTGGCTCGCATGAGTAATCTATGCTCTCCTGCTGTAGCATCGACCGCGTCCTTCACCACCACCACCACCGCCACCGCCTTCCCGTATCTCCATTTTCCCTCAAACTCCCGTTCCTATCACCGAGGACTGTTTAGCTTAAGGTAGCTGATCACTATACTAAGTCTCTCAATATCGCTCGTACAATTTGAAAACGACACTCACCGCTATTACTTTAACTACTGCTATGTAGTAACGAGCGCGGTTATGAACAACCCGTCAAGCATCGCACATACTGTAATAACGAAATGGGATGCTTGCGTCTTGTTGACAATAGCCATTAGTAGCTTTGAAACTCGGCCTGCAATAAAGTTACACTGGGACTATTGATGCGGTGCCTGACAAAAAAGCCCCTGCACATCACGGTCAGAGCTGAAAACGGTTCGGCCGTGACTGCGGTCGGGTCTCTGCGCTCACAACAAATGACTCAATCAGTGCTGGCCACTACGTTCTAGTTCTAAGCACTCACTGCCTTTTTGTTAGCGTGAGGGTGGTGCACAAGCAACGCGCTCCGACTTCGCGGCTGTCAGAGATATAGGTTGATCATGATGATTCAAAACAGGGACTACTGTGGGATTTCGTTAAGTCGAATGGGCCTGTGCGCTCTCGTCTGCTAGCGATAGCTTTGACACGTCAATGTGCTGAAACCTATAAACACAAGTCAACGTACCAGCACTAGTACTTCGAGTGAGCTATCCAATGATACCATGTCTTGCAAACAAACCGGGAAAATGCGTTATCTGAGACGCATAAACGTACGACTTGAAACGGTGGACTTGACGTTGCGAGAGACGCACTGCGTGGCGCTGAACTTGGAGTCACGGTTTGAACGTAGTTGTAGCAGTGAGAGTCAACTTTCGTTCATGGCGTCATGGCGGCAAGCACTAAGGCACATGTCAGTCAAACATCGGACCTCCTGTATGATATTGTGGTGCTTACCTCTGTTCCGTGCGATATAAGGACCTGAGGCGGTTCAAGTTGGACGGACGCGCCGGCGTGAAGCTTGCCCTGGGTGAGTAAATATCACGAATCACGGTTACTTATCGGGAAATACAAAGTAATCAATGAGATGGTTTTGGTTTTGTATTGTGATTTTACTTACATTCTTGTTTACAAGAGAGAGCTTCAAGATTATGAAAACGTTATGTTGCGTTATGAACGTCGTCACGGTGAACTTGAGAAAGTGCTCGTTGTAGTTGCCGGTGCTCGGCGAGCAACGAAAATCAAATTATTCCCCACGTGACCGTGGCTGTAAATTTCTGATCGGCGTAGAGTAAAGTGGCACTGCGGCCAGTTTCGAAATTCACGAATAACTTACCAAGTAAGTATTGGAGAGTTTCAAGTTTGCGAACCAGTTGTTGCAGCTAACCCACATTTATTAGTCTATCCACCATGACAAAGCTCGCTGAAAAAATTGGTGCGTTTAACAACTCGGGGAAGCTTTTCTCGCACTAACAAAAGAGTTCAATTATTCGCACAGGATCATTACTGTTTTGCCCAGACTGCGGTACCCTGCTCGATCTACCCAAGGACGAGCAGTTCGAAGTCAAGTGTGAGCAGTGCGGGCACGTCGAGCCTGCTAGTTGTGAGCTGATCTTCAATAAAAACATGTTTCTCATATGCTGAGTTATTCAATGTTTCGCTCGAATCACGACGATTAATAGCATACGAAAATATAGAAATCGTCACCCGCTCACATCCTGACGCTTTCCCTTCTGCTCTGCGACAAAAGGGGAAGACGCAGACGAAGGTGCATGACAGCGAGGCAGCGCTGCTAAAGGTACGGTGCTTCCCATATAACTCTCGCAGCTCGTTGGACTCATGACGACTTGTACTTGTATGCTATAGGTGACAGAGAAATGCCCGAGTTGTGGGCACATGGAGGCTTATTCCAAGGAGATGCAGGTGCGGTCTATGCCTTACGCTTTTTGGGTATAGAATCGCACTCACGAGGAATGATTTATTCTTATGTTTAGTTGAGAAGCGCAGACGAGGGGTCGACAATTTTGTACACTGTACGTTTTCGTTTATTCACAAAAAAGCATAGGAACAACTGACACACATCTCGATACTAATCTCAACAGTGCGTATCATGCAAACACGGCTGGCGAGTCAACAACTGATACGTATATTTCGTATCCTGCCACGAAATGCGTGCACGTATACCCACGCACTGCGCAACCCAAGCGGTTACTGCGGCTCTCGAATCTAGGTCTTCTTGTACTCGTGCAAGGGGGTATAATCAAAATCAGAGTCCCGCAGCGCGTCGTGGTGGTGATTTTTTTTTCGGGTGTGCGAATTGGTGTGTAGGGTGGTGATAGGGTTACACGTATACACCGACGGAGCAGAAGAGAGCGACGACGCCGAAGCCGCCTAGGATGCTGGCTAGGGATGCGACGGAAACTTCGTGGACCGGGAAGGTCGATTTGGGGATTCTGTCATGATTGAAAAAGTAGTGTAGCGTTCAGTATAATCGATTGGTAGGCAATGACAAGGAGACGGTGCGTACGTTGAAAAGTAAAATGTGAGACCGAAAGTTACGCTGAGGAGGATGAATGCGAGGTATGGTAGGACGGCGACTGGAATGTAAGGACTGAATGCAGGGATGTTCTTGTGCAGTGCCTAGATGGTCAGTCAGTGTTGTTCTCCGCAGCGAGCAGAGGGCCACGTACCGCGATGGACTCATACGACGCCATGACTGAGACGGTGGTCCTTGGGAGTGGTAGGAGGAGAGGAGAGCTACTCGCGTGGCAAGGCGCGTGGAGGCGACGAGCACACAAACACACGTCATCAAACTCGGCCGCCATATCAACCGCCCTTCCCCCCTCCCTCGCCTTCTCCTTCCACCACCACCACCCACCACACCACACGACTTCCTGCAACGAGGCACACATAACGACCTCAACAGTGAGTACTCATCTCTCTTCGTTGCGTGCAACGGATTGGAAAATAGCGAGCTCAACGTCCGTAACTTGTCATACTGCGCATCCCGTCACGTAACAATTTTTTGCGTCGTGCGACTCTAAACAAGATGTCTTCGTCTCAAAACGTCAAGCAGCACCCCGCTGTCATCCAAGCCTCTAACAAGGCCCAATACTATGTCGACCAACTCGACAAGGAGGTTCGTATCTCTTACCCAACCCTTTCCGACCGATAGGCTCCACACCCTCCTAAAAAGTGTTCACGCGACAACATCTGTTTATGTAGCTCTCAAAGTACCCTGCTCTCACCAACTTTGAGCAAACCACTCAAATCCCCAAGGCCTACGCCTTCCTCGGCGGTGTCGTTCTCGTCTTTGTCCTCCACTCCATCAACGCTGTCGCCCAACCCGTATCTAACCTGCTCGGCTGGCTTCTCCCCGCTTACCTGTCCATCAAGGCTATCGAGAGTCCAAGCCATGCAGATGACATCCAGTGGTTGACGTATTGGGTCGTGTTTGGTTTCTTCAACTTTATGGAGACGTTCGCCAAGGGTGTCATTCTCTACTATTTCCCATGGTACTTTGCCACCAAGACAGTCTTCTCGCTTTGGTTGCAACTCCCTGCTTTCCGCGTAAGTCCTCTTTCTTAACCCTATCTCTCTATCCTTCCCCATCCACTCGCCACGTCAATCTGACGTCATTTCTCTCTTGTCATAATCTTTCAACAGGGCGCCGAGAAATTGTACGGAGCCGTTGTGAGACCCGCGTTCCACAGTGTAAGGGCAAGGACAGGCAATGGTGCGACGAACAGCGTTCCTCCCGAGAGTACTGCCCAAGCCGACACACTCCGTGAACGTGCAGCTTTCGCCACTAGCGATTAAACCACACCCTCCCCCCAAATCCTTTCGATTCCGTTTTCTTTTCTGAAATCATCGTGTTTTGACTCTGCAACTTTACGAGAGCGCGTCAAATCTTGTCTTTTTCTGGTTCCGCAACGTGCCGACGATGGGTGATACGACTTACTCGGGGCTGGTTTGTTGAGAGCAAAGGAAAGAGGGGGGGAAGACGGTCTAGAGATGGCTTTCTTGGAATGGTTGGTACAACATGCATAAATCTTTTTTAAGTGTTACATGTTATGGATGTGAACGCGTATTTACTCTCGTTTTTTTTTCTTTCGAATTCTTTGTGAATACATGTTTTTGTCGCGCTTCATGCCTTTTGTGAATCTTTGAACATAAAGTTTGTCGAGATTTGTGGTTGTATATGCATCGAAGGGGATTAGGAGATTGAGATAAAGGTCAATCGGAGGGTGCAGGAAGGTTTAACCCAAATCCTCGAGGCTCTCGTGCTGCAGTAGGCACGTTGCACACTGTTATTTGTAGGTCCTGTTGTTTAGCTCGCATCTGACCGGGCCAGACTCGTCTTGATAAGTCTATAGGCTCCTAAACCTACCTCTATAGATCTACGTACCCCAGACTATAGACGTCTCCAAAGCTCCCAGCTATGTAGATCCCCGCCAGTGCATAGAAGAGCACTTGCATTCCAAGTACCGTCATTTGGCAGAATGATAAGATTTGCCTAAGCTTACTGCTGCAGTAGAGTTTCGCGCATCATGACAATCAACCCAGGGTGCGTTTCTGATATGCATGTCTCTCTGCAGTGGTTTTGGGAGTGGAAGAGGAGGGTCGTCTCTGGCGACTGTTGGTAACAGACAACGCAGCGAATGCAAGTACCTTACGACTGTGGCGTGGGTCTAGAAGCAGCTTTTTGGGTTGAAGGGTGTTTTTTGATGATTTGATAAGTGACTTACTTGGGTTTAGATGATGTTGTAAAGGGTCCTATTGAATGTTTTGGGATATGGCCTGGTCGGAGGTGCCGCATACACTCATGAAAATACCGTTGAACATATGACTATTGCATGATATTTCTCCTGCAAAGAATCTCCAGTCACTTGGACCGGGAACGCACGCGACGTGCGATGCTGGCTCTGGTGACCGGACGACCGCTGGGCACCGGTTTTAAAGGTGGATGATGGAGAGGGTTTGAGTTTCGCCGGAGTATGTAGCCCGGAGGTATGCCTCTGCCCTCGATGATGGGAGTGTCGGCGACGGTGTCACGCTGTGTCATGGTTCGACTTTAAAGGTTATTCCAGTTATTGTATTACTACTAACAGATAATAAGTAAGTAATGGTTACAAAGGTTTACTAATGCATTGTAAGTAATATAGACGCCCTAGTAAGTAATATCAATATCAACCGGCCGCCCGAGTAAGCCGATGTTCTGTATCAAAGTCAATCTTGTTACGAAAGTCGCCCCAAGGACATCTGACTACTGCTGCCTGGGCTGAGATCTCCCTTAGACTCTCGATAGGCTTTTATGTACGATGCAGCCAATTTCTCCTTCCTCTCTCTTTCTCCGTCCTCTCTCTCGCTCTTCCTCTCTCTTTCCTCTCGTTTCCCTCTTTGAATCTCCCTTTCCGACGTCTCTCTCGGCCGGTGTAGATCTTGGTCACACAACTTCTGACGCGCCGACCCCACTGGCCCGCCAGCCATGGCCGACCAAGTCACCACAGAACCCAAACTCGCCTCACGTCCCCTACCCTCACCGACCTCCTCCACACAAGACGATGGCCTCCCCACACCGCCCGAGCTAGAATACCACGTCCGTCCGACAGGTCTCAAAGGCATCTACACAAACACACACACCCAAGTTGTGTTCCTCGGATTCGTGTGTTTCATGTGCCCGGGGCTGTTTAACGCGTTGAATGGGCTGGGAGGAGGTGGCCAGGTCGATCCGACGACCAGTGCGAATGCGAACTCGGCATTGTATGCGACGTTTGCTGTGGCTGCCTTCTTTGCTGGGTGAGTCCTAATCTTTTTTTAAAAAAATGTACCCGGCGTTATCAGAGGCGCGTCGGTGGTTATGGGCACTGCGGGCGGTGGTTGGCAATGAAAGATGCAGGGCAGAGTCAGTCGGTTAATGGATTTGGAATGGATTTGGATTCAATGCAGGTCGGGTGACCAAACTCTGCAATGGGTTCGTCGCGTCACTCCGACTCCTCCGGGAGCTATTGCAATGGACATTGATCACATGTCAAAACGTGGTCAACATTCCCCGGATTCCTATGCAACTTTCTCGAAGCAGTTCGCTAATGACCATGTTATAGCTCAATAAACAACGTCCTAGGTTCAAAGATAACACTTCTATTGGGAAGCATAGGATATGCGATATACATTGGGTCTTATCTGTAAGTACGCTTATTCTGCAAGTTCGCACATGGATACCCATTTCTTTGCAATCACGCATAATTAGCACAGTCAACATCCACCCCAACGCCTCCGGCTTCGTCATCGCCGCAGGCTGTATCCTAGGCGTCTGTGCCGGTCTCCTCTGGACCGCTCAAGGCTCGTTAATGCTGGGTTACCCAACAGAGAGCCAAAAGGGTCGGTTCATTGCGATATTTTGGAGTATATTCAATCTGGGAGGTGTCGTGGGGGCTAGTGTGTCGTTGGGACAAAACTTTCATAGCGAGGTGAGTGAGTCGTGTCTCCGTTCTCGAACGTGAAGAGAGCACAGGGAGCGGGGAGGAGTTTCGGGTGTTACTTCAAATTCTGGGCTCCCGACGAATGGACCCTTGGAGGGAGCTGCGCTGCGCTGTGCCACGCGTCTCATCGGCAGAGACACCACCGTAACTTTAGGCACCAGACCGTTGCGGCAGTCCACGTACCCGCACATTATGGACGCCAATCTGTCCAACAACCCGCGGATAGGGCCAACTGCCATTTACACATTAGAGTTGTGTGTCTGCGCGCGACGTTTATCTAGCAGCTTCCAGCTGCACCTACGCCCTGCGTTCTGGAGTTCTCTAGCTTTCAGCTCCCCATGTGTCGTACCGCCCGATTTCGGTCTCTTCTTTCTGGGTATTTGTTCCCCGTGCACATGCTCATCATGTTGATTATTGATTGAGGAGTCTTGGCGAGAGTTGGAATTGGGCGACTACGCGGGGAACTAAGGCTTCGAACTCAAATAGCGACGTCCTAGGTTGGACAGCTTTGTTCTTCCTCCTAGTCTCGTTATTCACATGTCTTTCTTCTCCCTATCCGCTCTTCACATGTGCCTCCCCCCCACCTCTTATTCTTCCTCTTTGCTCTTTGCTCTTTTGATCGCTTTGAAAACCGACCGCTGACTACCTTCTTCTTCTTCTCTCCTCGCGCAATTTCTCAACCGCTGAACACTACGATAGGCAAATTCCGGTAAGCGCGTTAATCTCCTCGTGATAAGGTTTTTTTCGTCTTTTCTTTTACACTTGTTTACTCATCTACGCTCTCAATCTCTTTCCCTGCGCGGTGACCGACAGTCAGCAATGGAACTTATGTGAGTTTAATGTTTGTTCTCACACTATCTCCATCTCGACTCTTCCTCGTTTGTTGCTTGTTCTGATGCACCCTTCCTCCCACCTCTTTCCCCGTTCTCCTTCTCGCCCTCTCTCCCTCTTTCTTCCACCGTCGAAAATATGTCTACAGATAGGCTTCATTATCCTCACCGGCATAGGCGTCCTCATTCCCCTCCTCATGGTCGACCCCAAACACATGATCCGCTCCGACGGCACACGCGTCCCTGTCCCTCAACATCCATCTTGGAAGACAGAGTTACACGGTTTGTGGATAGCGTTGAAGACGGATCCGTGTATTGTGTTGTTGTTTCCGATGTTTTTCGCTAGTAATTGGTTTTATACCTGGCGTGAGTCCTTTTTCTTCTCTCTCTCTCCATGATCATTATCATTATCTTCCATGTACATATTCCCAACCCCTATCGCTCCAACTCACCCCTCCTCTCCTCTTCTTGGATCTCACACTGGCCGATTTTCTGGAAATAGAATTCAACGATTTCAACGGCGCGATATTCAACATCCGCGCGCGCTCGCTGAACAACCTCGTTTACTGGCTCTCCCAAATCATCGGATCGGTCAGCATCGGGTTCTTACTCGACCAACAGGGGATCAGTCGACGGGTGAGAGCGTTCAGTGGGTGGTGCGTGTTGGTGTTTATGGTGTTTGTGGTACATGTGTGGGCGTATTTTTATCAAAGGTGAGTTGTCGGTTTTGTTTCGGTATTTATTCGGATCGGTTTTTGTTCACGAGCTGGCGAGGAAAAACGAAGTCGTTAAACCCAAGACGTCCTCTCACTTTTCTCTTCTCCCCTCTCATCCGTATATAACAAAGGCGTTTACTTACTATCTCCTTCCGTTCCCCTTTTAACAGAGAATACACTCGCGCTTCGGTACTCTCACCCACCTTTGACAAGATCGACATCTTTGACCGACCGTACGTCGGGAGGATTTTTCTGTACGTGTGTTGTGGGTTGTTGGACTCGATGTGGCAGACGACGGCGTATTGGCTCATGGGCGCGATGAGTAACAATCCGAGCAAGTTGGCGCATTTTAGTGGATTTTGTGAGTATATTTTTAATCCTCTTAGCTCTCTATTTTTTTTGAGAAAGAGAGGGAAAGAGAAGATCATTATGCTGATGATTGTGCTACTGCAGATAAATCGATACAGAGTGCGGGAGCGGCGGGGATTTGGAGGGCTGATGCTGTTGGGATACCGTAAGTCTTTTTCTTTTTCTGCCCTCTAGCGTGAAGAAATTACACCTAATATGTGTTGAATAATTCAGGTATATGAACATGTTCATCTCAACATGGGTGCTGCTCGTCGCCGGACTCGTATTCGCGTTCCCGATGATACATATGCGAGTACAGGATTACACGGATGAGGCGGATGATGATTTGTACGTACCGTCGTTTCTTCTTCCTCTGTGGGAGTCGAACTAATCATGAGCGTGTGGGCGTAGGTACGAACATGAACACGGCGAGTCGGATCAAGAATTGACAAACTATGCATACACGAGTCAAGGTGACGGGCATGTCGAGAAGCGATAAGACACCGCCAAGTCGCGCAATGTTGATTCCTCCCTCCCTCGATCACCTAATTCGTTCATCCATCCATCTTCATCTACTTAACGATACCATTACCTGCTCACATACCCTTCGAACACCCCCGCATACACCTCGCTCACCCACTACCCGATTATCCTTTACGACGGACTTCGAACTCGTCATTCCCTCGACACAAACCGTACCGCTCCCTTCTTACCTCGATTGACCACAGAGTCCGAGATTACTCGCCACGTCCCCTAAACGTCACGTCAAAACCCTTGTTGTACTGTATCATATCTTGTTCTCTTGTTCTCTTGCTGATGCTGCTGTTGTTGTTGTTGTTGTTGTTGTTGTTGTTTTCTGCTCTTCCTGCTGCTTCTTTTTTTTTTCGTAGTTTTAGTATTGAAGGCCTAAGTCGTCTTGTTTTGAGACTGACGACTCGGAGTCTATGAATTGTTTGCTTTATTATTTCTTTTGGTGGCACGGCGTATAGCGTTCGTGAGTTTTTTCTTCTTCTTCTTCTTCTTGTACGAATGGTTTACTTATGTGGTGGTTATATTATGATCAAAGTTGGGTTTATGAGTTTCCAGAGAGTGGGTGGTTGTATTCCGAGTGTGAGACGGATCGTTGAAGGAGGTGAGAGAATAGTTATATCACTAGTCGTACATAGATTGCTTGAGAAAGATATGATACAGATGTTAGGAAGGAACTTGAGAGTCCGTGCTATCGATACAAAACTTGTGCTCCAAGACGTGCTGGCACCAAATTCTCCCAGAGTCTAATCTGTGCACACGGTGAACGTTGGCAAGGTAAGACATACAACGAAGCAGAGGTGCTTACTGTAGGTCAAAATCATGCTGTTGGGGTTCGCGTCCGAGTATTTGCAACGAGGTGACCCACAGTCGCTTATTTTGACTGGCCTGATCACTCCATTGACGTCGATATTCCTAAACTCGCATTGATCGACGGGGATCTGTCCCGAAGGATTGACAACGGTGTTGCAGCTGCATGTAGCGTTGCTAGTCATGTCGTTGGGGGATGTAGTAGACGAAACCTGTTAGTAGTAAGCAACGAATAGAGGACGTCAGTCTACACGCAAATTATATGGATTCTTGACGCATAACACTTACCATGATGTCGAAGGGCGTGCACTAAACGGAAACTATTGGTGTTGTCGTGCGGGTGCGTTTCTTTCGTGGTGTGAGGTGTTTTTTGCCATCAGCTGGAGGACAGTCCATTTTATACTCTGAGAGTATTGTGTCTTGGGGGAGTTTCTTCACCTCTTTGCTCCTTTAGCCTCTCTGCTCGAAGTACTAGCTGGCAGCACCGGCATAATGGATTGCTCTGCTCTAACACTTCGCTACTACTCACAGGTGACACTTCGGCCAACTTCTTTTCCTGCGCAAAGTTCAATATGGCAGTCAAAATGGACTCGACAGTGGGAGGCGCACTATGATGTAGAATGCTGTTGAAATTTCAGAAGTAAAATCAAGGGAGCTCTACTGGGAAGACAAAGCTCTAACGCACCTGATATCCATCCAGTCTGAGACTCCGTGGCGACAGGTGTCAGAATCACCTATGTAGTATACTTGGATTTGGAAGACAAATTTTCATTTCGAATATACTAGAAGTTCCGAACACACCTCTATATGAGCGGTGTGATGAACTATTGAGTGCTGTTGTTGAATTGAGATATCGAATTGAGTGCCGAGAGTCCGGTCACGTTGAGGCAGTGGCCACGACATTATTCACTGTAAGTAATTCGACCGGTCCAATTTGAGTCAATGCTTGACACAGATGAATTTTACAGGAAATATTTCACCCGTTATATTAAGTCGATGGCCGAGACGAAGCTTGGAAGGGTAGTAGCTGTCACTGTACTTATGCGGTCGCGGTAGAAAGGCTTGTATGCGCCACAAACCTGGTTCCAGTCTCAGATATCCGATTGGTATGATAAGCGCCTTCCATCCGGCTCTGACATGGACAGGTCACGGTCGCCACCTTCCTTCCACTCTCACCAGAACAAAGCTTGGTCCTCAAGGCCTCGATATGTAACAGTATCTAAAGCTTCCGACTTCATCGATATGTCCTCCCCCCCCCTACCCCCCTATACCCACCGCAACCTCAAAAGAACAACCCCTTCGCACAGTGGGTAGCATTGTGTCGAGTCCGACCGTGTTTGTTCATCTTACCCCCAGAGGCGACTCTTTCTGTGAGTTAATTTCCTTTTTTTTTGTTTTCTGAGTCAATCCTGATCAATTCCATTGGAGGATGCGGAAACTTCTGGCAGCACGCGAGGTTTGGGCGAGTGAGGGAGACGAGTTCAAACACTTTGGGTACGTGATAGCTTGGGAAGAAGACGGCAAGCAATACCGGGTCGACCATACGGACATCAATTTCGATCTAGAGCAGCTCAAAGCCCCCTCTCCAGTTCAGACAGAACATCTAACTACACCGTGGTTGGATACGTGCCTCGAAGCTCCCACTACCCTGTCGCCTTCCACTACCTTTATCAAACTAAACTCGGCCATTGATTTTGAACCATGCCGTCCCACTCTACTGCAAGAGCGGATGCGTAGAGAAATAGAGGCTTACATGAAGCTCTTTCGCTCGCCACATCCAAATATCTGTCCCTTCTACGGCTGTGTCCGGGATGATTCACACCGCGTGTCCGCGCTGGCGCTGAAGCATATCCCTCACAGGCTGCCTTTTGTCTGGGGTGGCACAGAGCTTCCTGTGTCGAAATTGAGCATTTTGCGCGGTATAAGACGTGGCTTGGATCACCTTCACAGCCTCGGCATTGTGCATAACGATATCAACAGGACCAACATTTCTTTGGACGAGTTGTTCCGCCCTGTTATCGTCGACTTTGGGTCGGCTCGTGGCGAAGGGGAAGAGCTAGGATTTGGGGGGATTGGTAGAACTTCTGGGTGGTGTAGAAAGAGCGAATTTTCCCTGAAGGAGAATGATATTTTCGGGCTCGGGTTGACTGCTAAGTGGCTAGATGGTTGGGAGGCGGACCCCGCAAGCCAGATCGAGGTGAGTTGCTTGTTCCATTTTACAGACAAACGACTCGGATATGTCAACCATGATGCTGACTTTCTTTTATAGTCGACAGAGCCATGTTCCTGGACCGAGCACTACCTTGCACCGAAGATAATAGCCATCGGCGCCACTTCATCGAAGTTGTATAGCAGCATTTTATCTGGAGCATTTTGTAAGGCTTTGCTTTCGTTCTCGCTTCTCTAGCTCACCTCATCTTTTCCAGACATGGGTGCACGCATTGCACTTCTGAACGATGACCCTCTGTCGACTTCGTTCCAGGTGCCTCCACCTCTTTTGAATGAACGCTTCACCTTCGTATCTGCACATTCGCGCAACGAGTTTGTCGAGGCTTGGACTAGAGCCGCCGAAGGACTTCGCTCAGACGAAACAGACGTAGCATTCTTTCCCATCAGTGAGTTAAATCCACATGCAAGGGATATTTTACTGAGAGAAGTTTCTGTACAGCATCGGATATTCTATGCGAAGACAGCGACGAACTACAACAACTCGAAGCCATGATATCATCCATTCCTCCTAACCTACGCCATCGTCGAATGCAACCATGCCTCATCTTATTCGATACGAACTCAACTATAGCAACCCGACGCGATCTTCGAAGGCTAGAGGTCGTTTTAAGCACTCTCGTACAGGATTGGGACGATACAAGCGATGTCTTCCGGAACTTTGCACTCATACAGCCGGGAGGCTGGTTCTCATGGAACAGATTACGTGTTTACCTCTGGCAAACCTCGGAGACCGCTGGATCGTGTTTCGGGACGACGCCACATTTTGTGCGTTCTGACAAGTTGATC
Organism: Irpex rosettiformis; assembly: GCA_022160335.1. Classification (NCBI taxonomy): domain Eukaryota; kingdom Fungi; phylum Basidiomycota; class Agaricomycetes; order Polyporales; family Irpicaceae; genus Irpex; species Irpex rosettiformis. The sequence continues at coordinate 683,082 of MU274909.1, read as the reverse complement.
GACTTTGTGCTTGAGCCTCCTGAAGTACAACAAGGGGTAGTATGGAGTGGTTCGGTGGGAGCCCTTGTGAGGAGTGTTGTGCGTGTTGACGATCTTACTCTTTTTACAGTTGTCGCTGCTCAGGCTGCGTTGACTTTTTATCTTTTTCGCAATTTCGTATAGAATTACTAATGACGTATAGTATCGTCGTGTGGCACGCAAGTCAGTATGTTCTCTATTACAAATGCATACGTTTGCTGAATCGCACATAGATAAATTTGATACTGCGCGTACGATGTATTAATATCCTCTGCTGCGAATTTGTCGCAATTACAGCCTCGCTGTCAAATTGAAAACCGCAGTTCAGAACTAAAGGGCCTAAGTGACTTCTACCGGGAAGACAAAGATTCAATGCTCGTGCTGTCATAAACCATATATGTTCAGCATGGATGTATGGAAATCGTATACACACCTGTACGGGAGGCGTGATGGAGATGTCGACGCTGCTGTTGCGGCTTGAGACTCTATACTAGAGATGCAAGGGACAGGCTCTAAGCAGTGAGGTGGCGATGATGGTGACTCAGTTCGAACAATACTTTAGCATGCATATTTGAGGTACCCAGAGTACAAAGGATCATGCGCAGCTGTATTTAACTTCGTCTATCTAGTCGAGATGAAAGTAAATGAGCAGCACCGGCGAGTACAGCGCCTTTGGGTCTCAGAATCTTATCCGATGATGTGATACGTATTACGCGCCCGTTTTTCAAGTTGCTGTGCCACCACCATCATGTTCTTCTGCCAAATATTACAGAACAAGAGATGCGACCCACTGCCGATAGTAACCGCAGTTTTTGGCCTGTTCAGTCTTCAAACTCGACTCTTTAACGCAATTTTGTACCAGGTAGCCTGCCAACGCTCGTGTGCTAACAAACAGTCCATTCAACTCCATTGGTAGTTCACGTGAGTTTTCAATTCTTGCATCATGACTCTGGCAAACTTTGACCTTTTTTGTTAGAGAATGAGGAGGCTTTTGGCAGCCTACGACACATGGTCCGAGGAGAAAGGTAAATTCAAGCAGGTGGGGTTCATCGTCGCATGGGAAGAAGACGGCAAACAGTACCAGGTCGACCACAAAGGGAAGACTTTTGACCTACACAAACTCAAAGCACCTCCTCCAATACAACCAGAACACCTGACCACGCCATGGGTGCGCACGTATTTTGAAGCCCCCCAGACCTTGCCGCCTTCTACTACCTTCATCAAGTCGAACTCGGCCATTCGCTACGTTTCTAGCCACCCTACTCTGTTGTCAGAGCTGATGCGCAGAGAAATCGAAGTTTACATGAAGCTAGCTTGCTCGCCACACCCGAATATCTGTCCCTTCTACGGCTGCATTCGTGATGGCCCACGCGTGTCTGCATTGGCGCTGAAG
>MU274909.1:630681-681541 GCA_022160335.1 Irpex rosettiformis | reverse complement strand
TTGCCCTTTGTCTGGAAACGCGCAGAGTATGCGGTTTCGAAACTCAGCATTCTGCGTGGTATAATCCGCGGCTTGGATCACCTTCACAGCCTCGGAATCGTCCATAACGACATCAGCATAGCTAACATCTGCCTGGACGAGTCGCTCCGCCCTGTTATCATCGACTTTGGCTCGGCTCGTAACGAGGGCGAATCGCTCGGAACATACTGCGGAACTCCTGGATGGTTTAGAAAGAGTCAGCTCTCCATGGAGGAGAATGATTTGTTTGGGCTTGGACAGCTAGCGAAGTGGCTGGATGGCTGGGAAGTGGACATAGAGCATGAGATCGAAGTGTGTTGTTGCTTTTTCTTTTTATTTAGGTCACGAATCGCTATTTCGAACATCATGCTGACTTGGGTTATTTAGCCAACGATTCCATCCTCTTGGACTGAGGATTACCTTGCGCCGAAGATACTAGCCATCGTCAATTCGTCGAAGTCATATTACACCATCTTATCCCAAATATTCCGTAATGATTCGCCTTTATTTTCGCTCCGTTATACCGCTAATGATAATATGGCCCTTCGCAGACTCGGGTGCACGCCTGACATTGTTGAACGACCCTCTATCACCTTCACCGCAGGAGCCGATATGTCTCCTGAACGGACGCCTAGCCTTTGCACCCGCCCGTTCGCGCAGCGAGTTTGCTGAGGCGTGGACTGGAGCTGGTAGAGGACTTCGTTCAGACGAAACTGATGTGGCATTCTTTCCCATCTGTGAGTTTGATAGAGAGATAGTAAATAATTTACTCACAAATGTTCCATACAGCATCGGATATCCTATGCGAAAGCAGCTTTGAGCTTCGACAACTTGAAGCTGTGATATCGACTATTCCTCTCAACCTACGTCCTCTTCGTATGCAACCACGTCTAATACTATTTGACTCAAACTCAATTATAACAAGCCCCGGTGAATTCCGAAAACTACAAGATGTTTTAAACACTCTCGTACAAGATTGCTGGGCTGACAACGTCAACCACTTCTGCAAACTTGACCAGAAAGCGATAGTGGATCGCGACCAGCCGACGTCGAATAGGGATATCTTTCAAAACTTTGCATTTGTACAACCAGGAGGTTGGCTCTCGTCGAAAAGCTTGCGTGTTTACCTCTGGAAAACTTCAGAGAGTGCTACGCCATATTTTTCAAAGACGCCATATCTGGTGGCTCCTGACGACTTGATCGGTTTTGTGCTTGAACCTTCGGAAACACGAGCTAGTGTATGGGATTATGTGGTGCATATAGTGAAGAGCGTCATAGGTGTGGATGACCTGACGCTCTTCACGACTGTCGTTGCTCAAGCTGCATTGACTCTTTATTTCATATATAAAGTTGTATGGCATTGATAGCGATGTTTTGTAATTTGGATGTACTCTATACCACTGTTTGTGTGTAGAATCGACACTGTAGCTTTCCACTTTGTATTAGCAGTACATCGAGGTAGTGAAAACGTCGTTGTTAACTTAACATCGTGGTCATACTCCGAAAAGTTGGGATGCATGACTATTCAACTTGAACGATTCCATACGAGTATATAGGTAGTATAAATAGATAGAACGGTGACCTGTATGGCTATCAGCCTCAGGAGCTCAAGGCCACCTGTGCTCGAAGACTCTCTTCTATATCTCCCCAGGGAGCCTTGTGTCGTATCTGCTATGTCGCCCGCCGGAGGCTCAAGAACCAGGTCAATCAGGTCGTCGGGTGCGACAAGGCACGGTGTCCTCTCGAACGATGGTCCGGTGGCCACCATTGAGTGCCACCAACGCAAACGAAGTCTACCCCATGAAAACCACCCTCCTGGCTGTACAAGCACAAAACTGCTGAACACGTTGTTCGTTTGCAAGGCCAGTGCCTCTGAATCTGCCGCGGTGTCCTCATTCTCGTCGAGACTACGACCACCACCGACAGTTCCGCCGATTTCCGGCGTCCAGCAATCTCGAACAAGTGTTCTCAGGATATATTCCAGCTTTTCGAGCTCCACACGACTAGAAATAGTAGAATCGGTATCAAAGAGTATAAGCTTAGGTTGCATCCGACGTGGACGCATGTTTTGAGGGAGAGACGTTATGATGTTTCGAAGGTTTGATAGCTGGTGGCTGTCCTCGCTGAGGATACCTGATGCTGTATAGTAGAAACTGTGTCAGCTAGCTCGCTATGATTATCTGCTAGAGGGCGCTCACATATTGGGAAGAATATCACGTCCACCTCATTCGATCGAAGCCCTTCGCAGGCCTTAGTCCAAGCTTGTACGTACTCATCGTATGATTGGGTGGGTACAGAGTTGATGTGCGCGTTCAGGAGATGAGAAGGTACTTCAAGTAGACCATATCGAGAGTCACTGTTCAATAATGTCACACGTGCCCCGGAATCTGCAGAAACGTCATGTAAGAGTTGGGCGAAGTCGGATGGAGAAAGGTCCCTCTCACAAAATGCTCGGGATAATATACTGTTGTATAATCTCGACGGCGACGGTGCACCAGCCGCAATGATCTTTGGAGCGAGGTATCCCTCCGTCCATGAGCATGGCTCCTCTGGCTGGAGAGTTCAGTGGATTAGAAACATGCCTGTACGAAATCAGATAAGAACACACACCTCAATAAACCTGCTTGGGTCCTCCTCCCAACCGTCCAGCCACTTCGCAAGCAGTCCAAGCGCAAAGGTATCATTCTCTTTTCTAGAAACTCGATTCTTCCTAAACCACCCTGGCGTTCCTTGATGTTCCCCTCTTGCTTCCCCTTCAGAAAGCGCGGTATTGAAATCAACAATAACAGGGCAGAGGTTGTCATCCAGAAGGATGTTTGCCTTGTTGATGTCGTTATGGATGATCCCTAGATTGTGCAGATGGTCGAGACCACGTTTAACGCCTTTCAGGATGACTAGCTTTGGGGTAGCACGCTGAGGCTCAACGTAGCACCACTTATCTGGAAGCTCATGAAGAATCTTCTTGAGTACTAGGCCAGTGGCACGGTTCCCGTCTCGTACACAGCCGTAGAAAGGACAAATATTGGGGTGTGGCGGAGAGTGAGAGATAGTCATGTAAACTTGGATTTCCCTGCGCATCAGTTGTGAGAGCAGGGTAGGGTCGTCTGGAGTTAAGCGAATGACAGAATTAGACTTGACGAAGGCGTCAGGTGGCAATGGTTGGGGAGCTTCGTGATATGTGTCTAGCCATGGGGTAGTAGTAAGGTATTGTGGCGGTACTAGTGGAGGGGCATCGAGCTTGTCTAGATCATATGTCTTGCCTTCATGCTCAAGCAGATATTGTTCGCCATTCTCTTCCCAGGCTATCGTGTAGCCTACATGCCTGAAGCAACCTCCTTCGTCGGACCACTTCTCGTACTCTGCCAAAAGCTTTCGCATGGCGTCAAGTCCCTATATTCAGATAACTGAGATAAGAAAATGCAGAAATTAGACTGCGACAGGCTTCAAGATATGCAGTGAGTGTAGACGTCGAGGAGGTTACAGTTCCAGTTGTGTGTGGATAGGTCCTTTTGGATGCGAAGAGCAGAGTGATAACCTGGAAATATAAGTGGTCGAGCTTCGGCCATTGCCTTATTATGTTATGGTGGAACAGTTGTTCTCAGTTTGGCGGTCGCCGCCAGCCAGGCTGGGCGAAGCTTGCTCAGATAGAACCGTTGGCAGAAGCTTGACCTTAGAAAACCACCGATTCGGGCCTAGCGCCAATCACAACTCGAACGAAGAGACCCGGCAGGTGGCGCACGGTCGTCCCTACTATCCAACATCGTGACTGCTATCCATCGATGAGAGATTTCATGTATACTTCTGCGTATAATTGAAGCATACTCAGACAGTTATTGGGCGCTGTGAAAACTGCTACTGCTTCCACGCGAGCCTATAAATAAAATACGAAGTCAACGCAGTCTGACCAGAGACAAACGTCAAGAGCGTAAGGTCATCGATACCTACGACCCTCCCCACGATGTTTCCCATATTTCCCCATACACTAGTTCCCATTTCCGGAGGTTCGAGCACAAAGTTGAGAAGGTTCTCGGGAGGTACTAAATGTGGCGTCTTCCCGAAATATGGAGCTGCACCTTCAGGGGTCTGCCAGAGGTAAACACGCAACCTGTTCCACGAAAACCAACCTCCTGGCTGAACGAGTGTGAAATTCTGGAAGATATTCTGGGTATCGTTTGATGTCAGCTGGTCGCGGTTCCAGCAGTCCTGTACGAGTGTGCTCAAGATCGTTTCCAGGTTGTGAAGATCGCGACGAGTTTTCATATTGAAGTTCACGTCAAATAGGATAAGGCATGGTTGCATCTGACGAGGACGTAGGTTGAGAGGGATAGTAGATATCATAGCTTCAAGTTGTCGAAGCTCAACGCTCTCTTCGCGTAGGATGCCCTGTGCTGTGTAGAAAATTCTATCAGCAAATTGACTCACTAGGTATACTCAAACTCACAGATAGGGAAGAATGCTACGTCGACTTCCTCTGAACGGAGCCCTTTGCAGGCTTTTGTCCACGCTTCAGCGAACTCGGAGCGCGAATGTGCGCATGCAAAGGTTAGGCGTTCATCTGCGAGAGATGTGGGAACTTGCAACAAACTCGACAAAGGGTCATCATTCAATAGTGTCAGATATGCACCCGAGTCTAGAATATACCGTGCTGGAGTCAACAACATAAAGGGGCAAGAACAAAGACAAGTACTTACAAAACACCTGAGATAAGACGCTGGAATACAATCTCGACGAAGTGGCGATGGCTATTATCTTCGGTGCAAGGTAATCCCCTGTCCAAGAACATGGAACCGTTGGCTATAAATAGGGTTATTTGCACCCAGGAAGTTATAGACGGAAGAAAAGAACGCACTTCGAGCTCACGTTCGACATCCGCCTCTCAACCGTCTAGCCACTTTGCAAGTTGTTCCAAGCCCAAACGTATCGTTCTCTTTAAAAGAGAGCTGACTCTTTCTAAACCAACCAGGCGTTCCACCTCGTCCTCCCATAGGCTCGCCCTCACCAAGAGCCGAGTCGAAGTCAATGATGACGGGGCAGAGCGACTCGTCCAAGCAGATGTTGGCTATGTTGATGTCATTATGGACGATTCCGAGGTTATGAAGGTGGTCCAAACCGCGTTTAACACCGCGCAGGATGCTAGGTTTCGATACAGGTGTCTCCGTGAGTTTCCAGACAAAGGGAAACTTGTGAGGGATATGCTTCAGCGCCAGTCCAGAGACATGTGGACCATCCCGAACGCAGCCGTAGATGGGACAGATGTTCGGGTGTGGCGAGCGAGCAAGCTTCATGTAAACCTCAATTTCTTTACTCATCCGCTCCGACAACAGAGTGTGTTGACTAGGTTCGTAGTCGATAGCTGAGTTCGACTTGATGAAGGTAGAAGAAGGCAAAAAGGTTCGGGGGTCTTCAAGGTACGTGTTCACCCATGGCGTGGTCAGATGTTCAGGCAGGATTGGAGGAGGGGCCTCAAGTTTGTCTAAATCGTAAGTCCGGCCTTTGTGCTCGACCCGATACTGCTTGCCGTCTTCTTCCCATGCGATGATGAACCCCACCTGCTTGAATTCGCCTTCCTCGTCTCCCCACATGTCGTAGGCTGCCAAAAGCTTTCTCATCCTGTAGAAAGTAATTAAATTTGCCAAATTATTAATAGAAAAGATACCAACTCACATAGACTAACTTTGAACTGTTCGTTGGTGCAAACTTTGTCACCACTTAAAGTCGAATGTTACCCGACGATGCGAGGAGTTGTGTTCTTTCGACAAAGTTAGAGAAAAGGGACGTCATGATCTAGTTTCATATAAGAACCGTTATCATCGCGATGTTCGACCACCATCAGAAAAAAGCAGCTATTGTCGTGAAAGTTGGCAACAGAAAGCGACTCATCGACTCGACTTGCACGTGCCAAAGGTGGGCGCGTATCACATCAATCTGAGATCTGAGACCCGAACCTGGTTTGTGGCGCTCTCCACCGAGTCTTTTCTTGCAAGTAGCAATTGCAGACCCTCAAGTCGACGGGAGGAAACAGGCCGCGTACAACATAAAATGCACTGTGGGTATTCCATTGTACCTGATCTGACTAAAATATGAGCCCCGAGTCTAGTGCTGTCGTCCTATTTGCTCCTCGAAGAGCCACACTGGCAGTAACTCAGGCTATCTTCGCCACCTCATTCGGAGGTCGTTCAAGCTCAAACCTCGGTTTCCAAGCTCTCTAGATACGCTTCAAGTAATAAACAACAACACTCGCACCCCAATTGCGTTATGCCTGTAGATTTGTGTCTGTGAAACGCGTACGAAGTTTATGCCGAATTCAATTTATCTTCTCTGAGACTCTGACAGACATTCCTCTGCACTAGAGATCTGTCTTCATGCTCCGGGTGTTCTCCGACTCTGGAATTCAAGTAATGGCTTGGCTAAATGCTCATGGAGGTGATCGAACTCTGGTCATCCCGAGTACGTTCGGAAAATTCTTGCGGGATAGAATGCAGCTATCTTGAACGCTCCACTGGCAGCGACATCCGACCTAATTATTTGTCATTAGAAGGCAGCTGTTTCCGTCAGTCATAAGGAACCAGGGGGGATACTAGTCAAGGTTCGAGATGACCAAGTGCCAGTGGATAGGACAGAGCGTCTACCGTGACGTCGTGGCGGCCCATCCGAGGGGAGCTCATAACATGATAATGGTTACTAGCTATTTGCTAGTTGAAGGTTGATCTCCTCTGTGTCCGGATACCTGAGCTGACCTCATTACTCCAGTGCGCAAATGGCTGAGAATCATGTTTGACCCGGGCTTGGCAGTACCGGGAGCTTACTTTACATTCCTCGCAATTCCGGGAGTTTGTTAGCTGACTATGGTTGTCGTGGAATGATTCGTCCTTCAAGCCTCTTGATAGAGGTACGTTTCGACTTTGACGATAACGGATCTCGACCAGTCAGTACTTATATAGAGTGCCCCCAACCCCAATATCCAGACACAACACCAATCATTGTACATTCGCCGAACATAGTCATGTCCAACCACATACCCTCTATCATACTCAATTGTCACACGCTCATCCTTGACATTGGGGATGTCCTCTTCACTTGGTCATCTCAAACCTCGACCAGCATCTCCCCCGGTACCTTTCACTCGATAACCACATCCTCGACCTGGGAGCTTTACGAATGCGGAAAGCTGACTCAGGATGAATGCTACTGTCTTTGTGCAGACGAATGGTCCCTCGATACAGAAGAGCTTGGTCGCGCATTACGGCTCGCAGGGCAATCGATTAGCATCGACCATGATCTTATATCCCTCATCCGCCAACTCAAGGTCGAAATGGGCAGCAGCCTCCGTGTCTTCGCTATGACGAACATGTCTCATCCCGATTACACGTTTTTACGGGAGCATGTGGGGGATGAAGATTGGTCGATCTTCGACGAGGTCTTCACCTCAGCTGCCGCAGGCATGCGCAAGCCAGATCTTTGCTTTTACCGTCATGTTCTGGAAATCACGCACAGCTCCCCGGATACCACTGTCTTTGTCGATGACAAAGTGGAAAATGTCCTGGTTGCGCGATCGTTTGGAATGCAAGGGGTAGTATTCTCTTCTTCGCAGGGTGCGCGTGCCAACATCCGAGGTCTCTTCGGAAGCCCCCTTGCACGAGGAAAGGCGTACTTGGACTCGCATGCGAATATCTTGTACTCTACGACGACCACGGGTGTATCATTCGAGGACAATTTCACTCAGCTGCTGATCTTAGAGGTGACCGGACAGCGGTAAGCTCGAAATCATCTGACTACCAAGTATATATACTCAAACTTAGATTGACTCCTTTAGAGAACTCGTCGATCTAGCTTCCCAATCGGTATCTGGAAGATGGAACTTTTTCAAAGGTACGCCTGTCACTAGTAATACGTACCGTTGGAAAACGACATCCGACACACCTTTGTCATGCCACAGGCAAACCTGTCTTGACAACAACAGAATATCCCAACGACATCGATACGACATCCATCGCCATGACAGTTCTTCAGCACGATAAAGAGCTAATTCAGCGAGTCATGGATGAAATGCTGGCTTTCAAGAGCCCAGACGGTATTATCGAGGTATAATCCACGTTACCTCATGACAAAGGAGCTCTCACGTTAAAACAAACTTGTTAACAGATGTATTTCGACCATAACCGCCGAAGAACAGACGCAGTCGTTTGTCTGAATGCTCTGACGCTTTTCTACGCCCAAGGCCGCGGGTCTGACCTGTCAATCACGGAATCCTGGGTATTTGACGTCCTCAAGAACCGCGCCTACATCGACGGAACTCGTTATTACGCCCTCGCAGAATGCTTCTTATATTTGCTCAGTCGTCTGCTCAAAAAGGCCGGTGACGACAAGCTCCGAGAACGTTTCCTACCGTTGCTGAAGGAACACCTCCAAGAGCGTGTCGGTGCACCAGGGAACGCTGTAGCGTTGGCGATGCGCATCGTCGCTTGCGCGTATGTCGGTATACGAGACGAAACTGATACAAGAAGGCTACTAACCATGCAGCTGGAAGATGGTTCTTGGGAGGCTGGAACTTTGTACAAGTATGGGAAATCAGGAATTGGTATTGGGAACGCTGGCTTTACAACCGCACTTGCTCTAGAGGCTGTTTATTCCGTGGAGGGTAGAGGGCATGCCGCAGAGATGTGGGAGTACCTTGATGTGCCCCGGGACATGCAGTAGAATCTACACGTCACTATCTGGAAAGAAATATGAGATGTGTTCTGAACACGAACGACCTTGTAACCGAACTTCTTGCGTTCGCGGTTGTATAAGTTATCCTTGTAGTTACTTATGCCGTTTATAGGCTTCGTTGAGTAGCCATATTCTTATCCGAACTAGATCTCATGGCGGCGCGTGATTCGTAATACTGATACTCGTATGCATTGGCCAGTTGATGCATTACTAGGATTCAGAACATGGATACTACGTGTACGTGGGTGTGCAACTGCAAAATGGGAATTGATCTACATAATTAGTACAAAGTCCGGCTAGCGGTTCCAAGCAAGCTTATAAATGAAATATGAAGTCAGAGCAGCCTGAGCAGAGACGAACGTGAAGAGCGTAAAGTCATCAATACCTACGACACTCCTCACAACGTTTCCAAAAGCACCCCATATACTACAGCGCGTTTCTGGAGGCTCAAGCACAAAGTCGAGAAGGTTATCGGTGGCCACCAAATGTGGCGTCTTCCCGAAACAAGGCGTAACCTCCAGCGACGTCTGCCAGAGTTGAACACGCAATCTGTTCCACGAGAACCAACCTCCTGGCTGAACAAATGCAAAGTTCTGGAAGATATACCCCGTATTCGACGTCGGCCTGTCACTCTCCATCGCTTTTTGACTGTCGTTGTCGTTCCAACAATTTCGCACGAGGGTGTCCAAAACGACTTCTAGTTTTCGAAGGTCACGTTGAGAGGCTATACTTGAGTTCGTATCGAATAGAACAAGACATGGCTGTACCCGACGAGGTCGTAGATTACGAGGGATAGTGGCAATCATGGCTTCAAGTTGGCGTTGCTCGTCGCTGCCTTTGCATAGAATATCCGATGCTTGCCAAAGTCATTATCAGCGAATTACATCGTTGAGTCGTATTCAACTTACAGATGGGATAGAGTGCCACGTCTATTTCGTCCGAACGGAGCCCCCTGCCAGCTCTAGCCCACGCCTCGGCGAACTCATCGTGCGAGTGAGCAGGTGCGAAGGATAGACGTTCGTCCATGGGAGACGCCGATACTTGCAGTAGAGTCGATAGAGGGTTGTCGTTCAATAGCATCACACGGGCACGGGCTGAGACTAAAAAAGATCATACTGGAGTCAGTAACCTAGAGGGACGAAAACAGAGGCAGGCCCTTACGAAATGCTTGAGACAAGACATGTTTATAGAGCGTCGACGGGGTGGCGATAGCTATCATCTTAGGTGCAAGGTAATCCTCTGTCCAGGAGGATGGAAATTCCGGCTAGAAATCAAGTAAGTATCGTATTGAAGATATTCATTAAAGGAAAAGTAACAACACACTTCTATCTCGTGTTCGACAACCGCCTCCCAACCATCCAACCACTTCGCAAGTTGTCCAAGCCCAAACATATCATTCTCTTTAAGAGAAAGCTGGCTTTTTCTAAACCACCCAGGCGTTCCGCCCCGTCCTTCCATCGGTTCTCCCTCGCCAAGAGCAGAGTCGAAGTCAATGATGACGGGGCGGAGCGACTCGTCCAAGCAAACGTTGGCTCTGTTGATGTCATTGTGCACGATTCCGAGGCTGTGTAGATGCTCCAAGCCACGCCGTACACCACGTAGGATGCTGAGTTTTGATACCGGATTCTTAGCGCATCTCCAGACAAAGGGCAGCTCGTGAGAGATACGCTTCAGCGCCAATGCAGACACGCGCGAACCATCCCGCACACAGCCATAAAACGGACAGACATTCGGATGTGGCGAGCGAAATATCTTCATGTAAACTTGGATTTCTTTACTCATCAGCTCCGACAACAGAGTAGGTTGGCTAGGTTCGTAGTCGATAGCTGAGTTCGACTTGATGAAGGTAGTGGAAGGCGGCAAGGTTCGGGGGGCCTCAAGGTACGTGCTCACCCATGGCGTGGTCAGATATTCTGGCGGGACTGGGGAAGGGGCTTCGAGTTTGTCTAAATCGTAAGTCTTGCCTCTGTGTTCGACCCGATACTGCTTGCCGCCCTCCTCCCATGCGACGACGTATCCCACTTGCTTGAAATCGCCTTCCTCCTCTGACCACATGTCGAACGATGCCAGAAGCTTCCGCATTCTGTAACAAAATCGATGGCAGAGATTACTCTCGGTAATGAAAGCAAAAAAAAAAGGCACAACTCACTGAAACTACCAGTAGATTGTTTGTTGGCACAGATTGATGAACGAGCCTAGCCCCCCGATGCTTTGTGCTGGAGGAGATTGAAGGGGTAAAGGGAAAAGAGTCGGACATGACCAATTCCATATAAAGGTTGGTCCCAGTAGGGCTCAGCGGGGACGACTCTGGTAACTTGTCCAGTGCCAAGAGTCAACGGCAACAGAAATCCAAGTGGCGACAGGTGATTAGAGAGCCCTCGGTACGTGAGTCGTGAGTTACATCGTTGCGACTCGCCACTTCACTCAGAGGACTCTTAGGCCTATTACTAAGTACTACTCAGTACTTAGGCCTTAGGTCTGACATATGTATTATGACTTATTCAAAGTTTTACACCCTAGGCCGACGGTAGCACCTGCACCTCCATCACTGCGCCGCCCACGTAGATTGCATTTGGGGTCCGTATATCCATGCTCGATTCTTATTTTTTTCTGACTCAGGCTGCCACAGAGGTGCGTTGGGCCTTGTCTTCCTGAGAGATCTAGGCTACTTGTGCGCACTTCTGAGCCGCTTTCTATTTTTCCAGTGACATTCAGTCGAAAGGATTGCAGATTTGAACCGGCAGCAGAGGATGTTGTCTGTGGGTTCCGATTACAGCATCATGCTAGCTACGAGCAGAGCCGAGAGAGGACAGAAACACCAACCTCTGGCTTGGGAGCCAAGCCCTGACGTATAAAAGGAACTGCTGGACAGCAGGTAAAAACCCATCTCATTCGAAAAGACAACCTCACAACCTCACAAACATTCTTCTATACACCCTCTTGGCATTATGGTAAGCCGCTGTTGTACCACGTCAATTAAATTACCTGGGCTGAGGCTGATGCGACTCGGATGTTCATTAGGTCTCAGCTTCCATCGCCGCCTCCTCTGATGGCACAGCTAGCAACACTACGTGCAGCTGCGCAAATACACTATCCACCCCCCCCCCCCCGGGACAGATCCCCGTTGATCAATGCGTCTTTAGGACCAAGATGGTCAACGGAGTGTATGTCCCGTTTAAGCTCAGGGATTGTGGTTCGCCTAACTGCAAATACTCGGTGGCGAGCCCCAATAACCAGTAAGAATGATTGGTACCTCAGTATTTTTCCTGTAAGCATCTCTCTGTCTGCCAATACATGTTGTTTTTATGCTCACCATAAAAGTTTAGCTGAAGTGACGAGTATCGAATTCCCGATCCCGATATTCATACTCTGAGTCCAACACCTTTCAATCAAGCATCAAGACGAATAGTTTGAATCTTGTATCGATAGCGCAGACGTCCTTTTTGTATTCCATGCGGCTCTTTATACATACCATTCTATTTCTGTTCATCTTTTCAACGCTCTAGCCTCCGAGAAACTAGACGTTCAGGCATCTAGCACAAAAGTTCTAAGGAGTGATCTCAAAAACCTCCAGCGGGACAACTGCCACGGATTGTTTGGAACACGCTCCTCTGGTCCCGACTACAGCGAGTGTCTGCACAGTGGACCGATGAGTTCCTGTGCTGCGTTTTTGTCGAAGCTTGAGATATGGCCGCCGAATTGGTAGCGTCACCTCTTTCCCTAGAACGTCTATAATGGCCACCCGAAACTTAGCATGATATGCATGCATCATGCATCGTAACCTTAGAGTACAGCTGATATATAACGTCCCTCTCATCTCTTGGGTACATCCTATGTACATGAATATAGGTGACCACTGACGCTTGCATACAGTGGATGTGGTATATAACATCTGATTACAAGGGTACAATGCGAGAGAGCCACACTGATTAATATGATCCAGTATTTATACATGCCATGACGCCAGCTGAAAACAAAAGGAACGAGTGTGCGTGTACGAGACATTATCTCCAAAGAAGGGAGTAGTGGAAAGGATTGTACAATAAATGCCATAAGCAAGTAGAAGTTGTGCCAGCCATAGAAACCCTCCAAAAGCTTATCCGAATCGATGAGGAGCACCAACAAGTCCTTCTATAGACTGATGCTCAAGCTCGTTTCTTGCTTTGAGGATCGACGCATGCATCTCCTTCATAGCGTTGCCAAGCTTGACACCAAATCGGCTAAGAATATCGCGCTGCCATGAGTCGTATTTAGCATTGACGCGGGCCTGGACCTGCTCGTAGTCGATCACGCAGACACCGAAGGATTTTGACGTCTCCGATGTATCGAACGTTGACCGAGCCTTCTTGATCTCTGTCAGAAGTTGTTGCCAATGTGAGAGATCCTCTCCAAGCCTGTTGAACACGTATTCTGCCTCCAAATCCCACAGGGACTGGAACTGCAGCCATTTTCCCACATATTCCTTCAGTTGCTGAACTTTGCCTTCGATCAACGCGAAGGGGCGTTCCAGAGTGGTATCGGGGAATCGTGTCAACTAGAATATGATTGAGATTTACAGGTGTATAGCATATACGGTATCACTCACCAAAGAAGTGTAGGCCGTCTCAGATACAACGTTGTTCTGCATCTGCAGACCAATTTCGTATCGCGAGCTCTGTATTCTCCGAAGACGGCAAATAATGCCTAGCACAGGCGTCAAAATTCGAAGACATGATACAACGAGGGGGACTGCCTACCAAGCCAGTCATGCAGCTGCAGTATCCAGGTTTGACGAGCATATTCGATAGGAGGATCGAGGAAGATGACCTGGTTCTGTATCCGTATCTCGTGTACGATGGGTTTGACAACCATATGGCTCTCCAGGAACTGTAGCAAACAATAAGAGATGAACCCCATACAAACTAGGTTTGAATACTCACCTTCTCGTCCTTCAGTCGCTTGTCGCCTCGACGTTTCCCAGGGATGTCCTTCGCAGGAAGTTGATCCCGACGACCATCCACATCTTCTGAACGATCAAATTCATTACACCATGACTGAATGACCTGCGTCAGGCGCTGTAGAAGGATGGCTTCTATTCTCTGATCGAGCTCGGAAACCCAGTGTTCCAAGTTAGCATATCCTTCCAGGTTGAGCCGATCGATCTGAAGAGTTGTGAGCGACGAGAACTAAAGCACTATGCTTTGTACTAACAGCGGCTTGTATACGACCAAGAAGCTCAGAGAAAGCTTCTTCGGTATATGAACATGTCGATAAGTCTTCTACTGCTCGCAGAATGTCTTTGTATAAGTCGATGACGTTATTTGTTTTGTCCTGGAAATATTCTTATTATTAGTAGCGCAACGGCACTTATATTTCTAGGCGCATACCTGGAATACAGAGACAACACTAGCGAATTCCCGCACGAATGTTACATGCCTGTTATCACGAGCGTCACTGGAAGTAGGGAACCTTGAGTCTCCGTACGGGTTGACGAAATAATCCCATCGCAGGTTCATTCCTGTAACTCTTTAAGCGACTAGGCTCAAGATACATCAAGTTGCACCAACCTCTGACGACCATCCTCTGGGCTTCGTTGCGATGCTCTGCAACCAGCCACTCAATACCCTTGTTGTTCTCCACTAGATCCAATGTCTGTCCGTATGTTCGTACGGTCTCCATCAAGCTTACAGCATGAGGGTACACACGCTTGGCCTCCTTCGCCATGTTGGTTATAACATGCGGTATCGAAAAATTCTGCCATAGAAGATTCCGAACTTCCTTGAAGAGTGTGATGATCTGCGGATCGAAGTTTACAGCCAGCTGATAACCTCCTCCACGCAGTCGAATGATCTCCAATAAGCGACCATTGATCCCGAGGTCCCGCCTATTGATATCATGCAGCCAGGCGTCGAAGACCGGTTTGGTCTCTAGCTTCTTCTTGAACGCCTCGCTTTCAGACTGTAGCCGCTGACCTTCAGCATAATGTTCCCATTCTTTACCAAGGACGTTCTCGACACGCTTCATGTACGTTTGTAGTTGCCTTTCAATCTGTCTTGCCCAGATAATTGCACCTGATATCGGGGGTAGGTCACGCATTTGAGACATGTGGTATGCTTCTGAGAAGCGGTACTGTGTCTTGAACTGAAGAGAGATACCAGTCAGAGTCTATTGACTTGATCGAAGGATATCGGACAGACCTTGTGATGTAGGCGTTGAATGTCCTCCTTCACGGAGTCGATGAGTTGAGTCTGATATTCTTGGATAGCTCCACGAATCTAGTTGAAGAAGATGAGATATAGAGAGGTTTTAAAATACTTCAAGCTTACCTTCGGGCGGACGAAGAGGGCGTTGAACTTAGAGAAAACCCTAAACATCTCGTTGGCGTTCCTTGCGGTACCTAGCCTATCTCGCAGTCGAGCGATGATCTGATTCTCGACTCTAGACACATGTTCGTTGTACGCATTCTCCGCAGCGACCCAAATCTCTTGACCGTCTGGAGAGAAGACATTCACTATGACAAATAAATACATAGAAGAGCCAATGAGACTTACCCTGGGATACATCCAGAACATCAATACGCTTCATCACCTCGTACGCCTCCTTTACCTCCTCTTCCATGTTCATGCCACCAACCTCGAATCCAACACCACCGAGGCCTTTCGTTGGTCCAGTCATCACAGCCAGCTGCTCATGCTGTTTTCTCCAGTCCTTGAGATACCGTAGACGGTCTTGAAGTTTTGCATGTGCTGCGTTTATTCTGATAAGAATAAACTTCTCTGCACGCTTCCTCGTCACATCACGCGCGACATTGGTGAACTCTTTGATATTGTCGTCCCATATACGGAAATTCTCCATAGCAGCCGACAGTAAGCGTTCGAATGTCTCGTATGGGGTGTAAAGAAGACGCTGTGAGCTTAGTACGCGAAGAAGCTGGTCGTTAAAGTCCTTTGAAATGGCCTCGACGAGCGGCAGAGCGCGGCGTATGGGGTAGGGAGAAAGCTTGAGCTTACGGATAATGTGCTGGAAGATGAGTCCTATAGCCTCCTGGATCTTCTCCAGGTCTGTAGCCGCCAACAGTTCGTTCAGAGGAAAGTCCTTCATAAGCACGTTGTACTTGTGAACTATGGACATATAAATGAAGGATAACAATTGGTGGAACAAGAAACTCATACCTGTATCAATGGCGTCCTTCAAGCCTGTATCCGCGATGAAACTAACAGTTGCTCGGAAACGCTTGGCATTTCGTAGGCAGTCCATGACCATGTTGACCTCGTCGCTCCGTAGCTGCACTTCAATATTCTCCAAAGCTCTTTCCAAGCTGAGCCAAAAGTTGATCTCTTGTGAAGCTGTGCCAGAACTGACATCCCGATTGAGTTTTGTCACGGTCTGGATCGACTTGATCCACGAATTAACGTTGTTATGCAAGGTGTTTAGGAAGGTACTGTCATTCAATAATCGAGGCGGAACGTTAGAGAGTCCAGGTCTGCTTCCCGCATCTCGAGCCTGTTCAACCGCCCGCTGGATGACCGGATGAATGATGAGATGGGTTTCAGGAATCTCCACGTTCTGCTGTAGATGAAGCAGAGAAAGTTCCAGTTCTGCGAATTTCTTCTTCGTCATAGGTATACCTACATAGTTTAAACATCAATATATGCAAGATACAGACGTAAACTCACCCATCTTCGCGTCTCCATCTTTCCCTGACCCCCGTGATCCAACAAACGCCTCGAACATAGGCTTCACACCAGCGTTGACAACCGCGTAAAGACTCTCATACGGAGTTTCATTTCCACCTGGCAAGTTTAAAATCTGTAGCTGAGATGCTAGTGGGATGAGGGGATCTAGGGTTGCCTGGGTCTGACTCCGTTTCATGATTACAAGAGTGGTGACAATGGAAGGATGATAGGTCACTTGTGTTGGCCAGTAGTAGGTATACGTAGGCTGGCTATCGTCTACGACGCGTTATAGATCTGAGCACACAGCACGAATAAGCTTGCACGTACCTTCGACTTCGTCCTTCTTCTTAACAATGTAAATCACGCCACCGCCCTCGCCTGCAAAGCGCGTCACTCGAGCATCAAAGTCTTCATCGAATAGTAGTTCCACATCCTCAGGTGTTGCTGCAATCAGCGGTGGTAATAGGGCGAGGAGATACGAACGAAATATTGCTGGGTCGAAGGGTATTGCCGGTTCTGTAGGTCCATCTGGCGTACTGATTCCATTTGTGCCATTTATATGATTCCCATTAGTGAGGGGTGGTTCCACTAGGGCCATAGTTCCGTTATTGGGTGTATCAAATCCTAGAAGCCCTCTCTGAAAGCGTGATATGGTGTCGAGCGAGTCTCAAGGTGTTCGCTAAGGACAAGAGAGAGTGATGTCCAGTGGGCAGCACAGAGCTTAATTAACTTGACAGTCAGACCTGGAAATGTAATGGATCAAAGCCAGGAATAGCTTACTCTTAATTGTTGCGATCCACGCGTTCGTAAGGAGGCTGCCGTAAGTGGGGGGAACGTCGCGGTCGTGTAAGTCGTCGTCGACAACCAGAAGCACTACTACCGCCTGGGACCAAAAACGCGCATCCACAGGGCGTGCGCTCTTGAAACTCCGCTCTTACTCAGGATAGCGCTCGTCTAACTTTGACTTCTAAGTAATGTAGACTCGTAACAAAAATTCTTGAAGCACAATAACTACTTGTACTTACTTTCCTAGAAACTGGAAGCTTATGACTTCATTGGTTCACATTTGCCTCCGAGGCGTGCCTGACCTTTCTTCGATATCATCAGTATATCATCGGGGGAAAAGAAACAAAGATGTAATTCAAAGTATCCGTATCCGCCAGAAGTCTTGTCCATGTTACTCTGGATGCCAATATATTTTACAGTGAGAAAATAGCTCACATTATCAATAAATCGTACAGGCCAATGCTGAACGTCTCCAAGCCGTTCACACACCCTCCCCAATAAGCCTTTGAGGATTCTCAACCCACTCCCTCCAATTCTCGATGAATGCAACCAACTCGGCACCCTCAACAACCCTATGATCTGCGCTCCAGCTCACGCTAACCTTCAACCTTCTTTCACCCTTCCCGTCTCCTCGATTAACATCCCATACCCACTTCGCCCTCCCAACAGCGACAATAGCAACTCCTCCTCCAGGTACAAGGACGGGTGATGCACCTTCACCATCTCCTATACCTCCGATGTTGGAAACTGTGAGCGTACCTCCCCGTTTAGGCATATCAGCAGGTGTCAGCCCACAGGGAACTTGACGACCTAGGTATGAGATGTGCTTCAACTGTGAAGCGAGGGAATAGACTGAATGAGTATCCACGCGTTGGAGAGTAGGGGTATATAAGCCTGTAGGCGTTGAAAGTGCGATGTTAATATCTGCATGTGGGCGGAGGGTAAGTGACGGCTTGTCTGAGGGTGCAGAGAATGACGACGGTGGGGTGATGGAAGAACGGAAGATAGGCCACTCGAGCATTGCTTTTGAAAGAGTCTTAAGTAGAATGGGCAAGTATGTGAGTTTGGTATACTGGCCAGTTGGCGGTGCCCCTTCAGGAGAAGGTTGAGCATAGAAGGAGGATGGGGATACTGCGGGAGGATATGGGGGTCTGGAGGATTGTGGGAGATAGCGAAGAGGGATGTGTTTGTTAAGAACGGACATCAAGTCATTTAATGAAGTCAGATCTAGGCTGGTTGAGTAACTGCGGCCAAAGTCAGCACACAACTAGTAGCTGTTCGGGATGCGACTCGCCCAAAGTGTGGAATCTCCAAGCTCTGTAATTAGATACTTCGTGAGCTCAAGTGTCAAATCATTACTACAGGACACGTACTCTGGTCATTGCCTTCCACATGCCATACCGCGTCCGCCCCAACTCAACGACAATATCATCAGCAGAAAGAGGTTGCGCTACACCACCTCCAAACTTCTGCTCCTTCGGTGCCGCAAGGTACGCATCAACATCTTTCTTCTCTATCCTTCCCCCCTTCCCACTTCCCGGAGCCAAAGTTGTGAGATCCACTCCTTTCTCCCTAGCAAAATGCCTGACAGATGGTGCAGCGAGGACGTTCTTAGCACGAGAACCAACTGTATGCTCTTCTTTTGGTGCGTTAGGATCCAAAGGATGCGCCTTCCGTTTCTTCACAGGCACGGGCCCCGTGACAGGTGTAGAGCCCACTGCCTCCTTGAGCTGAGGTGCCTTCTGTTCTTGGTGAGGTGGGGGGCTTGAGGAATGTGAGTCCTCGGACGAAGGATACTCATTCGAGTCCACTTCAATGGTACAGAGTCCCTCACCGACTTTGGCGATCTCACCCTCCTTCACCAGAAGCTCCTTGACCACGCCATCAAATGGGCTTGTGATCTCGACGCTAGCTTTATCGCTTTGGACTTCACATAACGCATCAAAAGCCTGGATGGTAGCTGAAGGTTGCACAGACCTGTACGAATCGTTATTACGTTCAACCGTATGGAATCTGTCTAGAAACTAGCACAGATAGACGTACCACCGAATGACCTCGCACTCAGTTATACCCTCCCCAATGTCTGCCAACTTGAACGTCCGTAACACCTTGTCCCAACATACCCGTGATGTATGGAAGCACCGTGATCTCAGTAATACAGGGCGCCCTCGTAGGCGTACTAACCTCGTCAACATGGTGTATCCCAACTGTATAGGTTGGTGGACGTCGTGGCGGTCGTAGACGAAGGGTGTGAAGAGGTTCAAGCGATCCTCACACCAAGGAATCCATATGCATCAGGTGGGCAAGGTCCGACCGACGTCGCCTCTCCCATACACAAAACGCGCCGACGAAAGCGAGATTACGGCGCTGTTGTCGGTGACACGCATCGGCGAGGGGCTAAGAGGCGACGTTGAGAGCAATAATTTAGCGGTGGATTGCAAGTCGAGGTCAAGCAGTTGCTATGAATTCCCAGGTCGCGATATCTTATTGAGCGCCTATACCTGGACTCGGTGACTGGCCTTAGATTTCGCGGTATTTTTCACCACTTTCTAGCTATGAAACACAACAAAGTTCTACTATTTTCCACTCAGAAATTTCCTTGTAGACAAGCCAACATCAGCTTGTATGTTAAGTCAGAAATACTTCGTCGTGAACAATTTGTCTAACAGGTCAACAGCTCTACGCTTCAAGCTGTTCGATCCCTACACCGTTTCTTCCAACGTCGGCATCTAATCTTCTGCATCTCGTCTGAGGGTTATAATAGTTAGTATACGTGTAGTTATGTTAACAATTTTCCTCCCACCTCTAAAGCATACAGGTGTGAGTCGTGTGATTCTGGTGACAGCTTTCTCACTGCTGCACTGAGCTCATAGAGGTAGTCCTTGTTAAGCCCAGAAGGCCCAACGGAGTGCCAAATCTTCTCTGAAAGTGCATCTATGTGTTCCGAGCCGACTAGACTCATCATTAGTACATCTACAAGAAAAGCTTTATATAAAGTTTCCAACGTACTGAAGGAGGGATTGTCGCGTCTCCCAACGTAGCACTTTCCCAGTGTGAGAATAGGAATATCTCGAGCGTTGAATATCAGGAATGACTTACAAAAGCCTGTAAGATAAAATTATGAGATTGGTATGTGTGTCAGGTTCGGTGATACAGTTACGTGAGCCTGACCTTGTGCGTTACAATGACTTCTTTGCCATCTTCAACGCCATAAATGTCGATTTCTTCTAGAGTATAACCATCTTTTTCTCTGTAGTCTGGCAAGCATATTAGCCAGAGCTATTGAACCAACCCGTCGTTGTAACACACCGAGGTAGTCTCTGACTTCTGATTCGTATAGAGGATCAATGGTATATGCAAGGCCTGTGATTAGGGGAACGCACACATAAGCAGGGAAGTCCTCACAGATCAATATACAAAAAATCTTACCCCAGACTATGTCTTCCTCTGGAAACGCATCCTGAAAGCCGTGGTAGCTCAGTGAATAAGTAGTCGATACTAACCAGAAGATCTACGATACGTACTGCTCCAGAGAACGCATCCCAATCCTCTTTGTGAATCAGAGTCACAACCCTGCCAGGATTCTTTCCACATTTCAGTAAAATTTCAACGAAACAGTCTAGAAAGCTGCCTATTAATATTCACCTCTGGTGTCCCTCGATGATCATGAGACTTCTGAGCGAATCGGCGAACGTAGCCTTTCAAATATCCGGGAGCTGTAATGCCACTTGTCAGTTCCTGTCTGTTAACATGATGAGATCCAAATAATCGTTGAGAGTTTACCTTGAGAGATTACATGCGGAGGAGGCTTGGGAAACGTTTGATCATATGTTCGTTACAAAGTTACTCAGCCTTCACGAAGTTCAAGAACGACGCACCTTGAAGATTAACGATCCGTATCCAAAGATGACGTATGGTCTCTCTTGGACTGTTATCGTCATGGTTGTTGAAGAGAAAGAGTCACAGCTAGAAAAATGCGGTGGGTAAATGTACTAAGATCTCAAGGTGATTAGTAATTCGTTGCACATCGCGCAAGAACATGCAATCCTCATGTCCGGAACGCCCTGCTAGTCGATATGTTTCTCACGGACCCATTGAGCGATTCATGTTTCTTAATCCTGCCATGTCCCGGGCCTTCGTGGAGAGAAAGGTTATAGGTACGTACCAAGCTTGAAGCTTGAAGCTTCAAGTTGACTCAGATCATGAAAGAGATCCGAGCCACGGCGAGCAGCTTTGAAACGGCGCTTCAAGTGGCGCATGAATGTGCCGCTCGGCAGTCCAGTGTAGGATCTGAAGCTTAGGCCTATAAACCGTGCCTACATTGGTTATACGGCCACATTTTGCGCCAGAATTGCGATCTATCCTTCGATGGATATTTTTCCTGCCCATTATGTCTGCTGATGAGACGTTGAAGGTTATGAAAACCAAGCAAATTCGCTGTTGAGATGAATTCCCACGGCCAATTAGATCTTGATCCCGTTTTGCAACTTCCCTAAAAGGCAACCTTACAAAGGTAAATAGACGCTCCAATATTTAATCTGCTTGGCCGCCCAAACTTCTGTTTCATCTCCACTTCCACCACTCCACCATTTTCGGGCTTTCGCATCCTCACAAAACCCAATACTCTGATCATCGCAGTGATACTACTGCAACGATCAATTTCCTGGCCTAGTGATTACTTCCACGGGCTCAATTTGCGCGGAGAACTCGAATCCAGTGTCAACGGCCGCAAGCTTTGACCACCTTTTTCTTCCAACGACCACAACATTCTTTGCTTTGACCCCGTAACACAACTCTCCACAATAAAACGCGTAATATGCCTCCCATACGTGCAAGAGCTGAACATGGTTGTCGCGAAGGTTTGCCCTGTAGAGTTCGGGGCGATAACGGTCGAGAGATGTTTCTCCATGGTCTCCCGATGACCCAAGTAGGCGAGCTGGATAAGGAAGGGAAGCAGTACAAGTATCACGAGAACGTAGAGAGATATGTGAGTGTTCAGTTCTCTTCTGTGTTTGCATCCCCCTCCATCGGTAGTGGCGATGTGGCCACTGGCCAGACTTGACGCGATGGCCTCTTCCCCGTCATACAGTTACACATCATCGACGAAACTGATACAAATCTTCATTGTTCCAGGTTGGAAAAAGGATCGATATCCGAAGCGAGTACGGATACAAGCGGCCTCCAAAACCACACGTTGCAGAAGTTAGAAACACGTCTGAGAAACTACCACCGTTGAGGCTGTCCGACTTGGAGTTAGTAAAGATGATTGGTACGCACCATACTGTTTCTTGAGAGTGTGAAATGTGGCTTCTAATTAAAAAGACATAGGTAAAGGGTCATTCGGATCGGTTGGAGCTGTGAGGGTGAAGAAGAGTGTGACAAACTACTCGGGGCGAATCCCTGGTGCTCAGATGGCGATCAAAATCTTTAGCAAGAGTAATATTCGAGATGACGTACCAGTAAGCCCCACAAATGCGAACGTTGATGTATAGAGCTGATAATTATATCTGTCGCAGGACGGCCCAATGTCTACGAAATTCGACACGGTGTATGACTATGTGCAGCGTGAGCGCAGGAACTTAGCAATGCTCGAATGGCACCCATTCATTACAGGGATGTATACCTGTATCCAAGACTCGAAAAACCTGTATCAGCTCATGGAGCTCGGTCACCTCGGGAGTCTGAGGAAGCTTATCAAGGAGAGGGGCCCCCTTCCTACATCTGTCTGCCAATTCTACTTCGCGAATCTCGTCTTGGCACTCGAGTTCTTGCATGGCAACGACCTAATCCACTGCGACTTGAAGCCTGATAACATTGTTATCGGCGCAAACGGATATTTGATGCTTTGCGACTTTGGCAATTCTGGATTCCGAGAAGAGGAACGGGACTGGAACTTAGTCGGCACGACAATGTATGCGTCTCCAGAAGCATTGGTTGAGCTGGTAGACGAGGAAATAGCGGAAAGTGTCGATTGGTGGGCTGCAGGATGCATCTTGTTTGAAATGGCAACGGGAAGAGCTGTGAGTGTGCTTGTCTTTACTCTACTTACTCAACGTCTTGACATGGTTTCGCAGACTTTCCGTTATTTGAAAGATCTTGCAAATGATAACGCAACCAAGGAGCTTGAAAAACGTGTCATTAAATGCCAATGGTGGTGGCCTCGGAGTTTGGATGTAGACCCAGTTCTTAGAGATCTCGTCGAGAGAATGCTCAACAAGGACTTTGAGAAGAGGCTCGGTTGTGTTGTTCCTTTGCCCGAACAGGACAAAGGCCCACTCAAAAACAAGAAAATCCGCGCACACCGATTCTTGAGAAAGTTTCCATGGAAGGGAATGGAGAGAAGATCACTGGCGGTAAGTAATCACGAACCCAACATTTTAGACAGGATTATAACGTACTTCTATAAAGGCGCCGTTTGTTCCTACTCAGGTACCTGACGCGAGTGAAGAGGAATGGGACTCGATACCGTTGCCACAACAGAAAGATGTTCCTGGGCTGACCATAGTGAAACCTGTTTCTCGAGCCCACAGGAACGAAGAAGAAGCAGGAACACAGGAACGCTCGGCTGACGTGGGGGCTTCGAAGAAGAGCGGATTCAGCGAGAGTCTTGGTGCTCGTATGGCAACTATGAAGGCAAAAGCCCCATACCCGAGGATGAATGAGAGAAATTCTCTCAAAGAAGCGCAAGGACACAAGGGAATGGATGATCTGTTGGGGATAGCACGAGCAGCAGTTAGGAGACACGAACAAGACGCACTTACTGGTACCAGTCAACCCACGGAAACTCAACAGCAGCAGCCTTTCAGAGGTCAGGTCGGAGTGGTTCGCTCGTCACCCATCTCGCATCATATTCCAGCGTTCCAACCTTATTTGTTCAAGAAGACTCCCAGCTTTTCGGAACAACAGCGAGAGAGGACCAAAAGTGAGCAGAAAGAGCTGCCTAAGTTCACCCTGCGCCCAGCCGACGTCCCTACCACGAAAGACCTCCTCAAGCCTCGCTTGCCGGACAACCCAATGGCCTTCAATATGGAACGCCAACCCTCTCCAATGAAACCTTCGTTCAAGGTTCCTATTCTTCCGGACCGTATTCTTACTAGCGAGTTCGACAAGCTCGAGTTCCGCATCACGGCTGAACCGGTTGAAGCTTCAGATGGACTATGAAAGGTATATAATTTTAGTTATATCGTCAGCGAATGTAAAGGATATAGATGAGGAAGAAAAATACATGCCATGCGAGTTAGTAGTCACTGGTCAAAAGTTTTGAGAAACGCGAATTCAAACTTGATAACTGTGACGACGTTCAAAAACGTTTGGGAGAAGTTTATGATTGTTGGACCTAGCATTATCGAGTTGCTGGTCTGCTAACTCTAGGCTGGAATTCCACTGAGTCAGGCTTCTAAAGTACGACTACAGTAAGTGTTAGTCACGACGGCGCCGGCGGTAGTAAGTGGCAATTTGGCGCTATACCGTGACATATTTGGTTGTGTTGTGCTGCAGCCTCTAATCCTAACATGACCAAATACAGTGCGCTGTTCCACTTGCACCAGTCCGAATCCTAGGAGCTTCCTTCAGCCTTAGCTCCGTTGCAGCCCCCTTGTAGTATCAAGTTACTTGAAATTTGAAAAGCATGAAACATGGCTGATCGTAGTAAGCCGTGTTTTCGACACGACCGCAACACTGCAAACGAAAATGCACATTCTGGCGATGCTCTAGACTCAAGTGACTGAATTGCGATGTAGCTTCTCCTAAGTACCAGGGGATGGATACGATTTGCTGCTGACTAAAGTTCATTTGACATTAAAGTGAGTAGTTCACCTTTCAGCCGAGATAAGCGAGGAGTCAATGATCTTTTACTGCCCTGAACGTTGAACGACAGGCATCTCCTTCCATTATGGGCATATCCGAAACTCGAGGTCCAGAACGCCACTCCTGGGCTCGTATTCTCTGGCGCCTGGATTCCCCGGCAGCGGAAGTATAGTAATTCGATCGCAAGGGGTTGACTGGCTGGAATAACCCGAAGTCCAGAACGTCGTATGTTTCACCTCTCGTAGAACACATACACAACATAACTCCTGACTCTCATTCTGATCGTAAACACTCTGGTAGCTCTAGACGGCCAAGTCCATGGTCTCCTGCAGTCTTCTCCTTTCCTACCATATTCACAGGAGCTCTATGTAGAACCTGTCTTCACTATTCGTTCAATCTCGCGCAGAGTCTCCTAATGTCAGACAATGCACCTCCTTCTGCATCCCACATTTGGCGGTATTGCTCAGGTATAAAATATGCGATGGCAACCGCTCCTTCATCCTCATCCCCTCACCAAACAGTTCTCCACACTACTCTTCTCTACATACATCATATCTCAACATGCGCTGCTCAATCTTGACTTTTATCCTCGTCTCCGTCACCGTTCCCTCTCTCGCTCTCCCCCTCTCGGGCGAGCTCGCCGCAAGAGAGCCCGGTAACTTCCCAAACTTCAAGTTCCCCACTTCCCAGGGAGGGAACGGCGGTAATGCCCAGACCGGTAACTCGGGCAACGTCAATGGTGGCTCTGTCTACCAGCAAGCTACGAACCCTTGGGGTTACATCTACAATAGCCCTAACTCAGGTACGTTATTTTCATCCTCTAATATTCTTTGTTTAATACTGAAGAGACTGCACTCACAGCTAATGGCGGAAACGGAGGCTGGACTGGCTCTGGTGACGCGTATGGTGGAAACGGTGGCAAAGGCTCTGGTTTCGGAGGCCAGGGAGGGAACGGCGGTAATGCTAAGACTGGGAACTCGGGTGATGCAAACGGTGGAAGCGTCACCAACATTGGCGGGTCCATCACCAACGCCCCCGGCTCGTCGAACGGAGGAAACGGCGGTGTTAGCCACAGCGGCAACGCCTACGGCGGCAATGGCGGAAACGGCGGCTTCAAGCGCGAGCCTTCTCCAGAGCCAGGCTTCATCCCCTTCTTCCCCTTCACTCCTTCCAAGGGCGGTAACGGCGGTAACGCTCAGACTGGCAACTCGGGTGATGCCAACGGCGGTTCTGTCACTCAGCAGGCTAGCCCCTGGGGTTTCATTTATAATGGCGCAGGTTCTGGTGAGTTGGTTTTTAATATCGACAATTCTAAAGCATGATATTAACATGGATATATAGCTCTAGGAGGCAACGGTGGATACACATGGACCGGTAACGCTTATGGTGGTTCCGGCGGTTCAGCCTCTGGCTTTGGAGGTCAGGGAGGAAACGGTGGTAATGCCGTCTCCGGCAACTCTGGCAACGCAAACGGTGGAAGCGTCACCAACACCGGTGGAAACATCTTTAACTCTCCTGGCTCGTCGAATGGAGGGAACGGCGGATCAACCCATAGCGGCGACGCTATTGCTGGCAACGGTGGCCATGCCTGAGAAGTTTAAAGGTCTTATTAGGGTTTAAGGGCGTCGTTTATCGTTTTTTTTGGGATTCCACGGTAGATTTATAAGTTATTTATAAGGGTATTTGGGACTAGTAGTCTCCTCGCCTAGCTGTATATTTATCTTTAATAAGATCTGAATTCAGAGAGAACATACGTGGCTTACATTGTGCTGGTAACGACGGAACTAGTAGCCAGATGTACTGGGCTCTGAAGTCAAAACGAGCATCATAGTCACAGGGGCAAGCAGGAATGATACGATGATTCCTACGACAGTGACTCGGATGTCAGGAGCGCGCCATACTTGGTATCTGAAAAATTTGGGGGGCCATCCGTCGGGCGCGAGCCGATGAACGTTGCGGCGAGACTGTCACTGAAATGTGCACGTCGTCTCTCGTTACGCGCTTCCAGGCATACAGCGCCACAATAGCGGCTTTCGCCGATGACTGAAGCTTGATTCTTGCACTTGCTCCCAATACTTACTGTGCCTGAGAGTTCTTGGGACAGAAGGTTCGAATTCTCGAATCTCGATTGTCGGTCAGCAATGCGTAAGGATGTTTGAAGCCACAGCCACTTCGAAATAATCGGAAATGAGTACTTTATATGCTAATTCTTGAATCATTGGGCAGCTCACGAAGAAAATGCTCATTGAAAGATTAGAGGGAAAGCGAGAACGTTGCTGAAACAGCGCTTATTACGTTGCCTCTTTGGGGAAAAGATTAGATCTCAGGCGCATCAATATCAGAACCGGCGTCACCTCACGTTCAATCTATTGTTCTTGTATTTCTCCACAAGCAACTCTTTCCTTCCTCCAACACGCCTCTTTCAGCTTTTGAGAGAAGAAAATACGGTAACGCAGATGGACTCCAACTCACTTAAGAAGCTTTCTCGCTCTGAAATTCAGAAACTCGCAAAGGTTCGTGATACGGCCAAAGGAGTTACCTCCACTCGTTCTTGACTGACGGACCATCCTCTATAGCGCGAGAAAATCAAGGCAAACGCAAAGACGCAAGAAATCATTGGTCAGCTCGTGAAAAAGTATCCGGAGGGCGTACCGAGGTGCGTTGTCGCCGTGGAGACGTGAGGTAGGTGAAATGCTGAGTGTGGC
The DNA here is from genome assembly GCA_022160335.1 of Irpex rosettiformis. Lineage (NCBI taxonomy): Eukaryota > Fungi > Basidiomycota > Agaricomycetes > Polyporales > Irpicaceae > Irpex > Irpex rosettiformis. Next base: position 653,862 of record MU274909.1, on the reverse strand, counting down.
TGTAGGTTGGTGGACAACGTTCCATGTTCTTCGCCAAAGCGTCGAACTACGCGCTCGAAGAAAGCCAATGAAAATACTGCAAAAGGTGTGCTCACAACCTTCCTTTCCCTGTCGAAATATGTTGACACATTGATCTAAAGATGTGGCGACTGCGAGTCAGTTGAACGTAGGGGTGAAGATCGAAGGACCAGGTACGCACAGTCTCCTGAACAACGCCGAGCTAATATTGAATACCATCTGATAGCTACTATAGAAGATGTCAATAGCGCAAAATCGGCGAACGACCCAGGTTCGGTTTCGATGTCTGTACAACTAACAAACATGGAAACCAAACCAGAAACGCAAGCCAGCGATAGCAACCTAGTTGAAGAGACAAATGTTGTAGATAGAGGTGAGCGAACTCTTCATGAGATTGAGAACTTTCACTCACACATATTCACATAGCTTGCGCGAGCGAAGACACCAACGTCTCACCTGTTGTCGTCTCCAGCCCTGAAGATAGTCGAGTGGCTAGCGTTGTACCAGTTGGCACGGAGGATAGAGCAGAGACTGCTGCTGTAGCCTCGGAGGTGGAAACCATGGGGAGCGAAACCCCAACACAACGTGCGGAAACGCTTAATCCGAATTTGGCATCGAAAAGACAACTAGTTGTAAACGGGAGGCCAATGGCGGGAAGCGTAAGGATATCTCGTCACAAAGCTGTCTCTCCTCAGACTCCAACGCGTGTGGAAGGCCACCTTTCGTTGAGTATCTCCCAGGACAGGGCAAGCGACGAGTCGCCTAGCTCAACACATGCCGTGCCGGGGTCCAGCCGCGAGGAACGTTGCTCGACAGATAGTCCAGTGAGTACCAAGATAGTTGCAGACCGCTTTCTAGTAAGACCAACTGGCTGTATTTCTAGGAGGGTGAGGCGAGAGCTTCAAGAGTCACTAGTTCAGGTGTGCGCAGCAACCTCTCGAGCAGATCATCGTCCGGTGGCTCCGATGGCTCGTCGCTACCATCCAGGAAGACGCCGTCGAGTATCCCGGAGGTGAGTATGGCAACCGAGGTAGTAGCGAGGGACATCCTGCAAAAAATAACGCAGAAGATGGGCGAGGTACGCTACGGGCAACGCCAACTTGAAGAGGCCAAGGTGATACTGGGCAAGGTCAAAACTCGTAGCGAGATTACAGAAGAAGAGATCGGGGCCCTTAAAAAGCGGCGTAGGATGGTTCAGACGCATTTAATGAAAGTTCTGAAGAAGGGCGAGCGGTCGCACAATGGGGCGAAGACGCAGAGACACCAGGAGACGGGACAGCAGGAGGTGGACCACTTGGATGTTAAGGAGGTGAGCGATGACCAGCATACGTCGGATTTTGTGGCGAGTAGCGACTCGATGGAGGATGATAGTCGTGAAGCGAGGGCCAGTGTTGAAGAGGATTCTTCAGACTTGGGAGAGTGAGGTGCAACTATCGAGAAGGGATTTCAAGTTTTTGTACAAGATTCTACTTTGCTTTGTCCTTTGGTGTTCTCATTCATCTCCATCTCGCACGCTCGTCCTCTTTCACTGTCTCTTCTGTATCTGCCAATGTGCTATGATCACTATCATCATAGAAGAATCTTGTATGTCACACCTGGTAAAGAGTCTCTACATCCACGAAAGAGTCCCTACCACCTAGGTTGTAGGTATGTACTGCTACTGGCGGCCGCGGCGTGTGTCCAGATTGAACAGCAATCAAGTCCAGGACTTGTCGTCTCATCGCAGCAAGCGAGTTGCGCTGCCGCGTTAGATGCTAAGGGCTAGAAAAGATTTCAGTTCCGTTGTGAGTGATCAAAGTCAACAGCAACTTGCGAGTCGAGTCTCGGGAGCCGCGGCTGTCTTTCAGCAACTTCAACTCAGTTTTTTAACTTGCCTCAAATCAACGGCAGGCGGCCCGGCTGGTTTTCATCCAATGCTCTCATTGCGACTGACTTTGCGTCGGGTGCGCCCTCCTTCTCTCCATCCTCCCTATTTACTGCCCAGGCTTCAATACTCTTACAGGAGTATCCGCAGAATGTCTTCACAAGAACAAATAATTCCATCCAAGAGACAACTCGAGGAGGATTCTGGGACACCTCCTAACAACAAACAACGCTTGCACGAAAGTGAAGATGAACCTACGAACGACAAAATGGACACTACTCCGTCAGAGCCAGAGCAATCACAGCAGCCGACAGCCACAGCACCCACCGAATCCATAGAAAACGCATCCCAGTTGACACCAAGTGGTAAGGGCAAGAAACCGCACCTGTCACGCAAGGAAGCACGAGAGGCTCGGAAAGCTAACAACACGAGAAGAGGTACGCGACCTGAACGCTCTGAGCGTGCAGATGGAGAAGCGGATGAAGGCGAGAGGGAGAGAAGTGAGCCGAGGCTACCAAAACGCCAGTGTGCACTGCTGCTTGGGTTCTGTGGGTCTGGATATTCTGGTATGCAGTTGTGCGTATCGTTCTCGCCGTTTAACATGTTCTCCTCGTATGCTCAAAGTCACTTGGCTGATAATATAATGTTTTCATGTTCTTGGAAAATCATTCGTGTACTTGATGCCACCATTACGATTGTCGTGAGGGTAGTCAGCCCCATTCGAAAACAATTGAAGGAACGTTCTTCGACGCCCTCGTCAGGGCGGGGGCGGTCTCTCAAGACAATGCAGATAGCATCTCTAAGGTATGTGCTTTGCAAAAATTGAATATACGACGATTACATTGTCTTCAGGTGAACTTCAGTCGCGCTGCTCGTACAGATGCAGGCGTGCATGCCGCTGGAAACTTAGTTTCCATGAAACTGATCACATCTATACCTGGCGTGCCTGATATTGTGGCGAGGATTAATCAAGAACTCCCGCCTGAGATTAGATTATGGGGCTTTGTATGTGTCTGCTCCCCTTTTATACCATGAAGATGGCTTTGACACTGTACCGTAGGAACGAGTATTAAAGTCTTTCAACGCTCGAAGGTAAGTGTTTCTTTCTATCCCCGTCTAACTCTTCCTGATTAACAGTCGCATAGTACCTGCGATAGCCGCAAATACACATACTACTTCCCTTCTTACCTCCTCATCCCTCCAAAACCCGGCAGCGGGCAGCATAAAATTCTCTCCGAACATCAAGCTGGCAGCACCTCCGAGAGCACACCCAATACTGACCCCTTGAGTCATCCATTCTGGAAAGATATCCCAGCAGAATCTCCGAAAGACGAAGATCTATCACGTAAAAGAGACTTTCGAGCTTCGCAAGACGCAGTGGAACAATTACGCGCGACAGTTAAGAAGTACGAAGGTTCTCACAAATTTCATAATTTCACTGTGGGGAGGGAGTACAACGACAGGAGCTGCGTCAGGGTTATGAAGAAAATCGAGGTAAGCTCTCCTCCATTGTTCTCATTCACAAGTACCTAATAAAATAACGCCGACAGATCGCGGAACCCGTCGTGCGTGGTTCGACTGAGTGGATAGCGGTCATGTTTCATGGACAGAGTTTTATGCTTCACCAGGTGCGTAGTGATCTGCAATTACACATTGCACCTTTAATGGGGTCTTGTATCTGACTGCTTAAAACAGATCGTGAGTCGTCTTTCATTCGGGCCTGCTAAATAACCCACGCGTCTCGAGATTTGACTGACCCTCAATGGAAAATCATAGCGAAAAATGATGGCAGCACTCGTACTCAGTTGCAGGACAAACACACCTCCCCAAGTCATCGAAGAGGTAACCTCCTCCCACCCTCCTTCTTAATCCCCTCTATTGAAGTTCTAACAACACTCCCTAGCTATACGGCCCACGAATGGCCTTCGTCCCCAAAATGCCTGCCCTCGGTCTTCTTCTCGAATACCCTATTTTTGACTCCTACAACAAACGAGTCAAAGACGCATCCAGCAAGTTAAAGTCTACTGACCCGGATTACCGCTACCCGATCGACTTTGAGGTGTATAGAGAGAAGATCGACGCGTTCAAGCAGGAACATATCTATTCGCGTATGCGGAGTATAGAGGAGCAGGGTGCGGTGTAAGTGGCTTTTTCCCTCCAACAATTAGCAATGCCGTGTGTGTGTTTATAGGAGAGATCGTTGATACTTTTTGGGTGTAGGTTTGATGCTTGGATACGCTCAGTAGATGCGTACGGTGGAAACGACCTTCTTTATCTTAATCCAAGAGGCGTCATACCCGACATCGCGATAATCAAACGTGGAGAGAAGAGAATAAATCCGTTCCGAGAGAAGAAGCGGTTTGATGCTACGACGTTCCCTGCGGGTACGGACGTTGGGAAGTTGATGGCCAATGAAGAGGAGAAGGACGTTGAAGAGGACTTGGAGGAAGAGGGGGATAGAAAGTTGGATAAAAAGCGTTTAGCTGAGATGGAAGGATAAAGCTTGTTGATAAGATTTATAGTGCAGTGATTTAATAGGATGTTAAGAGCGGGTTAAGTTAATGCTCATCTCCATAATGTCCAGGCGGCTCTCGCGTCTTCACCAACGGGAAGGATGCTAACTTGTAAACCACAGATTTAACGACTTGTGGCATCTAGTATCGGCGTAAGTGAAGTGGCATTCTCTATATACAATGTTTCTGAGATACAAAGGTCTGAGAAAACAAGCCACCGAACTTCAAGTTCCTTTCAAATCTAGATCTCAACTCTATCTCCGCCCGTTTTCGAATGACCACTTCGTCCGCTTTAGGAAGTTTCCATGGCGAAGTAATCATCCATCTACTGTTCTATGTGGTCTATGAGATTTGTGTTAGGTAAAAGAGAGTAAAAACATGCAACTCGATAACCGTAGGATATAAGCCATAGAGAAAAGATGTAGCTTTATTAAGGGGATCATGTAAGGATGGACAGATTGAGCGGACAGGTAGCACAAAGGGAATATAAGGAGAATATTCACCCGGCTGCCAAAACACAGTAACAGTAAGGCCCTGACAAGAAGCCCACACATAAGAAGCGCAACTATACGCGTTTCTCTCATAATCTCGCACTATGCATCTCTCACGTCTCCTCAAGCTAGTCAACCACCTCGTGCCCTCGATTCTCTGAGACGTTATCGAAAATCCTGATCACACTGTCCAAATCCCAAAAGCTAAAGCTTGCAATCTTCAGCTTCAGCCCCAGAGTACTTGCCACGCATCACGAAATCGCTCCTTCTCTTGAGTCTCGCCAGTTTCCGTAGCACTGTTGCCACCCCATACGTGCCTCGGTCGATATCCCGCTCGGCATCGTTCTTTAAGAGTTTGTCTCGAGTAATTCGCGGCCGGCATCGCACAAGTCCTTTATCATGATATATCCAGTCTGCTTCTCCACGGTCGAAAAAAGTAGACTTGGGGATAGTTTGGACGCTGAAGAGTCAAAATATGACGCTGCTCCGTGATATGATGTAGACCATCATCCAGAAAATGCCTTTGATGTCGTCTACGATATCGGGTATTCGACAGGAATCCCTTGTAATGAACATAGAGAGGAATCGATGGTCCTGTCAAGGTGAATCCATCCGTAATAGAGGGTACTCACGGTGTAACGACCTCGATTCAGATATAACACGACTCTTGTTTCTTCTCCTTTATCTGCAGCACCGCAAGGAATGGTCGCTTCGGCTAAGCACCACGGCAAAGATATGAAAACCATTGTCAGTAGATGCTCTTGGGGAGAGAGGAAGGCATGTTGATAGTGGAGGTAGGAGTGAAATGAAAGTTGTTGGAAGTATGTATCAGAAAAGGAGGAGATTTGGCCAACAGCGGCCACGGCGCGACATAAATACTTCACCAGCGTGATATAGCCGCGAAAGTCCCGGATGCTGTGACTTAACACCAGAGTGCGTGACGGATAGGTCGAGTTAGAAGGAACCAGCAATAATAAACATAAATTAGTGTTGTTACAGATTGCGATTATTAAGTCTGTAAAGGATATAACACGCTCAGCAATGAAAACCAAGTGTATACCAAATACGGCTTACACACGGGGGATAGAAAACTAACGGCCGTGGACGACAAGATGCTCAAACGCTTGTCGCACTTGCTTGATGAACGCGTAAACGTCTCTCGTCTCGTTCAACTCGTCCAAGAGAATCGGCAGGGTGGGGAGCGCGGGAGATGTGGTGGGGACTGTTATACATGAGCATCTGTAGTTGAACGATTGGAACAAGCTTCACACCTTTGTACATATTACTTGACACGTCGATTACGACACTGAACTCGCGGTTCAGGTCTGTCTTGGCAATGTGAGTGAAACGGACTAAGACTTTGTCCTTTTCTATGCCTTCAATGTAGCATTGTAAACGTGTCTCAAATTCTATGAGCTCTGGCGTCGTCCGCGCGGCATATGTGTCGAGGATTGATCGTTCACGATTACGTTCTGCGGAAATATTAGATTGCTAGAACTTGTCAAAATCAAAAACTGACCTCTTTGTAGGTCCATGACCACGGCTCGTTTCTGCTCAATCTCAGCATCAAGCTGGCTTCCCTGCTCCCTAATCGTCGCTAGTTGACGCTCCAGTTGTACAACAGACAACTCTGCCTTCTTCCTCTCCTCTCGTTCTCGGTCGAGTTCTGAAAGGGAATAAGTATATACAATCCAAAGAAAGGTATGTATAGCAGCACACCTGCAATAAGCTCTAGCTCTCTGACTTTGCATGCGTTCGTTTCTTGTTCATGGCTTTGTATCTTCTCCGTCAATCGCTTCTTCTCGTGCAAGTATGCATTCTTCCGTTGTGTAATCTCCGCCTGGGCAGTAAGGGTGTAGTTGACGACAGCTCGGAGAAAGTTGCGTGTTGAAGTTTCATAATTGTCTACCCTCAGGTCTATGTGTGGATTCTGCTGGGATAAAAGGGCGGAGAGGTCGAACTTGGGTACTCGCAAGACATGACCCATCGTGTTGAAGCAATGTGGGAAAGCGGAAGCTTGTCACAACAAACGCGAAAATCCCGAAAAGGAAGGCACGCGACATGAAGCACGTTCCCGTCACAGCACGTGGTCGTGACATCCGGCTCTTTGCCTCGCTGCGGAAGACAAGCGTGACACGGAGGAGTACAACCGGTACGCAACTTGAATAGAACGGCCGCCGCATCCTACGGTCTACCCTTACCGTGCTCAGCTTGAAAGCCACCGTAGTGATCAATCAATAATGCTTCATGCTTCGCGTTCCTCTAGCTTTTCAACCAATTAATGAACAACACAAGTTATACTGATTCCAAGTGGTATATACAAGAATCCAAGAACCGTAAACACGGAGAGTCCGAGTCATAATAAAGCAAGCAAAAAAATACGCGATAACTTGAACGTGAAATAGAAGAATTGTGAAGAAGTCAGAGACAGAATCATATGTGCGAGCAACCACGACGAAACTTAGACAGATAAAGCTATGCATACTAGTAAAAGAAACTATGAGAGACGGTATACTATTTACGTGACGGTCGACCAACCCAAAAGGTCAATTCAAAGCGTCTTCCTGCAGGTCTGGGAATGGACCCTGCCCAAAGTCGAATTCGTTAAACTGAGGCAAGCTTCCCCAGTCGTCGAAAGTGGGATCATTAGTCGGGACCGTCGTCCGAGGGAGCGGAGTATCAGTGACGTTCTGGAGAGACAGTTCCTCATTGAACTGGTCGAACTCGTCAGATGGAATTTGCAGCATCTGTTGTGGATAACTCGGCTGAGGCTGCGCAATCGGCAGCTGAAGCAGAGGTTGAATACTGCTGAAATCGAGGTCGACGGGATAGAGTGGAAAATGAGAAGGAATGAACTGGAAACCTTCGTCTGTACCAAGGCCCGCGAGATTCTGTTGAGCAGGCGGAGGTTGGGGCAGAAGCTGAATAGTGCCGCTGAAGTCGCCGTCAATAAGATAGGGTGGAACGTGAGGAGGGACAAGTTGGTGACCGCTGTTCATCCCACTAGCAGGGCCCATGTGATTCTGCTGAATACCGAGAGCACCCTGAGCAGTAACATCAGGGGGTGCTTGCGCACCAACGTTAGAAGGATCCAACTGAGGTTGAACGTTCGACGCTGTATCATGTGCGTCACGGAGTTCGTACTCGCCATCCTGTGGTTGCTTCCTAACGTCGGTAAGTGAGGTATCACGAAGTGCGGGCTGCTTGGGTACGGAACGCTGCGCCATGATCCTAGCCAGGATTTCATCGCCATTGATTTCCACTTGGGGTGGTGAGGATAGTCTGCTGACGTTGGCTCGTTTGCGGGGTCGAGGAGGACCACCGAATACTGTTGTAAGGGCGTGCTTGCGCTTAGGTATGTTCGATGTGGGGTCTGTGGTGTCAGAAACATTGGGGACAAAGGTATAGGCCTCTTGGGCCTCAGAAATAGACGGTTTTGACCGGCCTACAGGTGCGCGTTTGTTGCTGGAGATGTTAGGAGAAGTAGCATCTGTGGTGACGACGGGAGGACGCTGACCGACCTAACAACGGGAATGAAAAAGTTCAGCAAAGGGGATATTAGGAAAATGCGAAGATGACTTACATCTTCCTCGGGCGTTGTTACCGGGGTAGTAGACTGGGAATCAGGAGTAGCTGAAGCACTGGTGTCGGTTGAAGAGGGAAGCAGAGTATCCAACGTCGGTACACGCGCTACAGTCGCGGCAGATCGAGGAATAGAAGTGGCCTGATCATAGCTAGCTAACATAGCACCCTGATGACGCAAAAAATCCTCCCAATCTCCCGTTGAATTACTCCCATCGTTCAAAAGCATACTCAGGGTTCGAGGGGAGACGGAACGGTCATTTGAGAGGTTGTTGATACCCGAAGAACGAGCGTCACGCATGAACGAGTTGGAGGCGTCAACGTCGTTGTCGTTGTTGTCAGGGTAGGGAAGCTCTTGAGGGGGAGGGGGAGGGGGTGACCAAGACGAGATATCAGCACTAGTCGCACGAGTTTTGCCCTTTCCCTTCCGAGTCGTCGAAGACTCAGCCTCAGCCTCGTCAGAAATCTTCTCCACCGAATTACCATTCCTGTTCCCATCGATCTTGTCCTGATCGCGACCGAGGCCACTCGATCCTTCGTGTCTACGGTTCCAAACATACACTGATCAGAAGAATTATACAAATGTTAAATAAAAATAAACTCACATCTCGGGTGAAGGCACCAATGCCTCTTCAGCGTCCACTACGTCCTCCGCACCCTCATCCTCATCCTCAAGCTGTGTACCATATCGCCTTTGACCAGAACGTTTTTTCTTCGCAGCCGTCTCCTCCTTTTGAAGAACTTGCAAGCTCTTCTCCTTAAGCCATAGAATGAACTCCCAATTCCTTCCGTGAGTCTGCGATTGGCGATGCGTCCCCAGACAGTATGGAATCCTTGAGATTTTCCTTATTTTCGCCGTCGTCGAGCACACTACACATGTCACACCATCCGTCTTCCCAGTCTGAGCTCCTGTATCGTGACCATCCTCACCAGGGAAATTGATGAGTTCGTGATGTTCAGCTCTTAAGCCACGATATTCGAGAGAGGCGATCAGAAGCATTTTTACGGTTCTATCCTTAAGAGGAATGTCAGGCAGAAGCGTATGAGGGTCGAGACGTTGACCAGTTCGAAGCTGACCACGCGGATTCAAGATATCTTCGAGAGATTCGGGGAAGAACGGGGGTGGTGGGGGTGGTGGGGGGATGGGGCGTGCTGGCTTTGAGGCAGGTGGTGCAGAAGGAACTTGACGTGCCGGTGGATTACTGATGCTCAAATTGGGGCCAATGGAACCTCTCACAGGAGTAGCAGAGGTACGAACTTGAACAGGGTTGCGGACGGAATGAGAGACGGGCTGGTGAGGTTGAGACGGAGAATTTAACGCGTTTTCGAGGCACCTGAACCGCAAGTTCTCGGGAATACTTATGCCAGCAGGCGAAGTGAACAGGTTCTGAGAAAATGGATCCACACGAGTAGGAACGGGCAGAGCAGTAAGGTTACGACGGGTGCTCACTGCTACGGGGAGCTGAGATGGAGTAGAGGGAATGCGTCGAGTCTGAGTTTGCTGCATGGTGTATCGGGGTGTAACCCGCGGGGGAATCATCCTAACGGGCCATGGCTGCGTACGAATGGAAGACACAATATTGCCGTCTAAGTTGCTGGTTGCAGGAGTGGGAGTGGGATTGGGTGGGTGGGCGATCTGAGCTGCAGGAAGGACGGGAGTCACGACCAGAGGCTGAGCAATGGATCGAATGGGAGTGGGAGTGGGAGTGGGAGTGGGAGCAGGGGCATTCTGAGCAGGAGTGGATACATCCTGGATGGGGGGAGAGACGATGAAGGAAGAGATATCAGGGATACGAGAGACGTGAGGAAGAGCCATGACAGGGGTGGACGAGTCTTGGGCAGACTGTTCGTAGCCCAACGGAAGACTAAGATTAAATCCGACATCCGACATTGCACCTTCTCCAAGGTCCTTCTCGCCCTTCTTCTCGCCCTCGTACTTCTTACTCTCGTGATCAAGGTATTCAATCAAAGCTGCGATGTGTCCGTCAGTAAATGAGCCGCTAGAAATAGCCGTGTGGTCATCCCAAGCCAAGTTGGGATCGAGTTGTCCGTTTATACTGGCGACGTTCGAGTTGTCGACGGGTACATCGTTGGCGATACCAATAGCGTCATGACCATCATTATCACAGACACCGCCGTTAATTTGAGAGAGCAAGTAGTCGATGTTAGCAGGAAAGTTGGAGGTGGGGGAATTGCTAGCAGCAGGGGGGTCGGATACGTTAGCGTTGGCATCAGCACCAACGGCAGGATGAGATTGGGCCGGGCCTATGTTGTTAAAAACAGTCAGAGATGTGGGAAACTTAACGGGCCCAAGGAAACTTAATGGTCGAAGCTCTAGCCTCACCTTGAGTAGTAGGTCGAGGACCGTTATCCTGGTCGGTGGTAGAGCCATGACCGTCGGCATTAAACGCGTTGACCATGAGTAGTCGGTATTCGCTCTGGAGTAGATCGATGAGTGGGGTAATTGTCCTAGCGGTCAAATAACAACCAAGTCGACTAAGATGAACGAGAATGGGGACGGCGAAGACGACAACACAAGAGTTGAGAGATGAGAGTTGCGGTTTATGCTGTAAGGCGAAAAAATTCTTCGAGTGCTGAAAAGGCGGGCGAGAAGCTTGAAGTCTCTTCCTCCCCAAAGTCAGAGCTATTATATGCTCCTCCCCATCGCAAATCTGACGTAAAATGGGAGGATCAAAAGGCCGCAGAAAAGCAGGAACAGTTGCCACTTGCATTGTGCACCAGTAGAGCAACCCACGCTAGGCTGAAAAAAGCGAAGAGACCAGCCAAAGGTCAAAATCCCAATTAAGCGAGACCTTCGGGAGTCACACTCCATGGCCAATCTATAATTTTTGTAAATGTATTGAATTATAATGCAGATGCGATGTGGAGATTTCTGTGCGACTAACCGAACTCAATGGGCTGGCCACTCCCGGTACTTGGGATGCTGTGCGCTAGCACTTCCAATCGAGATTTGAGCGGCCATGATGTCGATGCAACGAAGAAGGCCACAGGGGGGGGTGTTCTATCGCGGGGTCGAAGCAAACGACTTCATAAGTGCATTTTCCTACACTAAGCAATTCACCGTATATTGTCGCTGCATAGCGATTCATGAAGTCCTGAGTCTCAGTCCCAGCGTCAGCATTATCCTTCGGCACGGAAGAACGAGAGCAAAAAGTCTCGGGAGGGCAAACGGACAAAGGACCGCCACAGGTACCAAGCACATGGCGAACTAAAAGGTATCTTCTCCCGAGTTCTTCTTAGAACTCCATGACAACTACCGATAGCCATGTCAGTCAGTAAGCAAATCTAACGAACGGTAGAAATATCGATGCTTACCTATGTATACACTGGCATCTAGGTCTAGTAATCTACTATAATTTCAGTTATCAGTGAATATGTGCGGTAAGCAGTGCACAGCCTAGCCCAGTTGTCAGTCTTACGTATAGTAGTCTTTCCTTTCTCTCCCTGTAAATATGTTACCACGAGGCGGTGCATTGTCCGTTCCGGTGCAGATTCAACCCATAGGCCCCGCCCACCACATGCGACAGAAGCATGCTAACACCATAGCCAAGGGTAAGGGCTGTTATAGGATGCGTTCAAGGGTGCAGGCCGGGGCCTCCGACTTGGACGGAGAGTTTGAAAATGCAGTGGGGGTAGAATACGAGGTAAACATGGCCCCAACGGCCTGCAGCGGTGCGAAAAAGGTGAAAAGTCAAGGTAAAAGTGCATTGTCCGAGAATGCAAGTAGGTATGTCTAGTGTGCGCTGAAGGAGGATAGTGTAGGGAGGGACTAGTGAAACCTGGATCTGGGACCTCGGGGCGGGTATGCTTCAAGGCTTTCCAGTGCGTGGGTGGGATGGTCGACAACATATCGTCCTAATAATGTATATAGTGAGCCGATAGACCTTTCCCGCCATACACCATGTAGTTTTCACCGTAAGGAAATGGGATATAGCGAACAATAAGCGATAGCTGGATTTGACTTGCCACTACTAGGTAGCACGAGACCACGTTGTCAATGATGGTCTAGAAAAACTATTCAGAATGGAACAAATGAACTCTGTAGAGGCAACTTGAATAGTAAGACTTACTATTATGAGTGCTGTACCTCACACCGAGTGTCCCCGGGCGACGACGACCGGGTCACAAAGTTCAAACAAAAGGGTCACTCCGAGTCTGTGTTGCCCCCGAGTGTTGGAAGCACCCCGCTGCTCGCTGCGGGCAACTTACCGCTATCTTCGTCTATTCAATTGCCTATCAGCATGTTCATGTTTACCATCCGACGAGTTCGTTTTGTCGATGAGTCCAACATATTCTTGTTGGCGGTCGGGTCGTGCTAAGCGCTGAGCGTTCTGAGCGTCGGTGATGTTGGCGCTTGCTCTCGTTTCACTCTCCTTCCTCTTCCCTCTCGCTGTCTTTGGCTCTTTCTTACGATCCTCACGTTCAACATCTTCACGCCCCGTAACGACCACTCAAACAACAAGACAACAAGTGTACTACTATGGCTTCGCGGCAGACAAAGGAAAACTATAATGCTGCGTATAACGATATCCACATGAACACTGCCAGAGGGACTCTCCAGGGTCTGAAAGATATACATATGGCAACGGCCAAGAGCAGTCTGTACGGAGACATCAAGATGGACACTTCGAGGTTGGACACTACATTCAAGAAAGGAGGACTCAAACCATGGGAGAGAGACATCGCAGATAGCCCAGAGGTTAGACGTAAGGCCACAGTGGCCCAACTATGTAAGTTCTATATTCACGCGTTGTGTATTGCCAGGCTACCTGGGACTGACGAACCAGTATCTGTTCGTGCTCCCTAGACTTCCTCGATTACTACTTCCAAATGCTAGGCTACCTCTCAGCCCGCCAGGAAAGGCGGGCCAACTTCGCCCAGGACACCTCAGACCGGGGCCTCACCCATTCGGAATACATGAGGGAGTGGAAATCCTACTGCGGACGGGAACGTGTTCTGCTGCGTAAACGAAGAGCAAAGCTGAGGCTTGATCAGTTCCACATCATCGCTCAAGTTGGGCAAGGCGGATACGGTGAGGTGTTCCTTGCGCGGAAACGCGACTCCAGCGAGGTATGCGCGCTCAAGAAGATGCGGAAGAGTACGTTGCACAAGATGGATGAGGTAAGTTCACTCTTATCACGTCGATGTATCACGCTTGACGTTCGCTAGATTCGACATGTATTAGTCGAGCGTGACATCCTCACTGCTACTAGGACGCCGTGGCTCGTTCGGCTATTATACGCATTCCAGGACACATCACACGTATATCTCGCCATGGAATATGTCCCAGGTGGTGACTTTCGAACTCTGATGAACAACAGCGGTGTTCTCAAAGAAGAATATGCCCGTTTCTATATTGCGGAAATGTTCATGGCAGTCAACGAGCTTCATAAACTCGGGTATATCCACCGGGATCTCAAGCCCGAAGTAAGTTCTATTCCTTCTCTTGGGTCTCTGATACTCATGGGTACGCAGAATTTCCTCGTAGATGGCACTGGTCATGTTAAGCTAACTGACTTCGGGCTTGCCACCGGTGCTCTTCACCCTACACGTATAGAGTCTCTAAAGATCAAGGTCAGCACTGTCATGGAATTTGAAACCTATGAATGACATTTTAACTGCCCTATAGCTCGACAAAGCTAAAGATAACGCAGTAGTCACTCGTTCAACGCTAGAAAGGCGATCAAACTTCCAGAAGATGATCAAAGCGGATCCTCGCTACGCTGATTCTATCGTCGGATCTCCAGACTACATGGCCCCCGAGGTTCTTAGGGCGAAACCATACACATACTCTGTCGATTACTGGTCGCTAGGCTGCATTCTCTTTGAGTTCCTCGCCGGATTCCCGCCCTTCACAGGTGAAACGGCGGAGGAAACATGGACCAATTTGAAGAAGTGGACAACGGTACTTGCCAGGCCACACTATGACAAATTGGATGATCAAATCTTCAATTTGACGGATGTTGCATGGGACGCCATTACACGGTGAGTCTGAGCCCTCTCTGTCATAAAAATGAAACTCACTCAGCAACAAATACCCTAGACTTATCGCGCACGCGAGTATACGTTATTCTACGCTAGAGCAAGTCTGCCGACATCCCTTCTTCCGCGGTATCAAATGGGACATACTCCGACACACAGAGGCACCGTTCGTCCCACAGCTCGAGTCAGAGGAAGACACGATGTACTACGATGACTTCACCAACGAAGAAGACATGGCCAAATACCAAGAGGTCATTGATAAGCAAAAGGCTGTCGCTGGTGTTAAGGAGCTCGATGAGCCTGCGTCGAGAGGTGTCTGGGTTGGGTTCACGTTTGGAAAGAACGGGCCGAATACCAAGGCGATGAGTGCGATGGGCACAGTTGATGAGACTGGTAGTTTAGTCACAATCTTTTAGCGTGTTGTGTCGAGGTAGAGTAGAGTTTATTGTGGATGGAATTATTGCGCAGTTAATACCCATGGGCGCTTCTGATACGAGCATATGCGACAACTGCAAAGTTATTTTCGCACACGCCTCAGGTTGAACTCGAACTGTTACTTGCACGTAGTCAGGTATGTGAGATATTTTAAGGTGGATGGTGTCTTTGCAAGTCTGAATATGTTCGCCAAGTGTAGTACTTACCACGTAGGAATTCGATAAGCAGTACCACTACCATCAGCCAGCTGTGCCGCCAAGTTCAATAAGCTTCAGCTTATCGAGCTTGTTCACCTCAACTCCATCAATTGTGAGTATGTTCCCAAGTCTAAAAGTAACGGAAATCTAACAAGTTGGTACCATTCTAGCTGATTGTCATGTCTCAAGATCCAACTTCTCAATCAAATCACTTGGAGCTTGAGTCGGTGCATATCGATTTCGAGTGGACTATCGACTATGAGCGACAGCTCATCAGCGGAGAAGCGCAACATACGCTGCTCGTGAAGTCAGACAATGTGAAAGAAGCTATGTGAGATGATATTCTATTACTTTGGATTGCTTGTTCTTCCAGGATCTCACTAGGGATACGTTTTCCTCAGTTTCGATACAACCGCACTTGATGTGAAAAGTGCGGAAGTTGAGGGCATACCAGCCTCGGTGAATACTCATGCCCTTCGTCCGTCTCCCGCTTAATTTATTGGATATTTATTGCTCACAGTTCAGCTCGAAACCGAGCCACCCCGTTATGGGCTCCGCCCTGCATATCTCTCTTAGTGCTCCTCCGCAGAAAGGCTCTGTAATCAAAGTCAAAATCCTCTATACGACAACCGAAGGATGCACAGCTCTTCAGTGGCTGGATAAAGAGTTTGTCTTCATAAATATGTTCTGCACTTCGTTCCAACCACTGACATGCGCATGAAGGCAGACACAGGGCAAGCAGCATCCCTATTTGTTCAGCCAATGCCAGCCCATCTACATGCGCTCTTTGGCTCCTGTGCAAGACACGCCTTCGATCAAAACGGTACGTGCTTTCTCTGATATTGTCGGTCGTCACGCAGACTAATTCTATTTTAGACATACAGCGCACGCGTATCCTCTGTTCTTCCCGTGCTGATGTCTGCGATCCGAACGTCCCCACCCGCGGATGGTCCTCCACACGATGGAAAAGTGATTGGAAAGGATACCGTCACCTACACGTATAATCAGGTATTTCAGCTACGAAATGTCCTTCTATCAACTCCCACTAAGGCAACATCGTAGCCCGTACCAATTCCGTCATATCTGATTGCTATCGCCGCTGGCAATGTGGTCTATAAGCCCTTCCCAACCGTCAAAGGCAAAACTTGGAAAAGTGGAATTTGGGCTGAGCCTGAGCTTATCGATGCAGCGTACTGGGAGTTTAGCGAAGATACAGGGAGGTATGTCTCCTCACATCTTCATAAACATTGACGTTCTGTATATCCTGTGAATCAGATTCCTGGCTTTGGAGGAGACAGTCGTACCTCCGTATAGGTTCGGAGTCTATGACTTGTTGGTTCTCCCACCTTCGTTCCCTTACGGAGGCATGGTTAGTGGGATTCCAAGTATACTTCCGATTTCGACTAATTAATCGGACAGGAAAATGCTTGCTTGACCTTCCTTACACCGAGTAAGTGGAAGACTGATTACCCGTAGACAGTTTACTCATATCCAGTATCTAGCTCTTCTTACTGGAGATCGTTCTTTGGTTTGTTGCTGAGTTCCCATAGTAGCTAGAGCTGCATTCGTTGACATATCATTTTCATCTGCAGGTCGATGTTGTAGTCCACGAACTCACCCATTCGTGGTTCGGCAACGGAGTGACGTATGCGAACTACTCTTATCGTCATCCGCCGGCGTGTTAATGTCGCCTCCCGTTCCTAGTCACGCAAACGCCTCGCACTTCTGGCTTAACGAAGGTTTCACCACTTACATGGAACGACTCTTGCAAGGAAAACTGCACTCTCCCGCCCAACGAGGCTTCTCCTACGTGATCGGATACAAGGACCTCGAAGACGCTCTCCAGAGCTACAAAGGCCGATCAAAGTATCAACGTCTTGTCATTGATTTCGAAACTGGCGAAGACCCCGACGATGCCTACAGTAGCGTTCCGTATGAGAAGGGCGCTAACTTCCTCTTGCACCTTGGTTGTCTATCCATTTCGTCTAGTGATTCACGGCAAATCTGACTATTTGAACTGTAGAGCAGAAGCTAGGCGGACAGGAAGTATTCCTTCCGTATATTTACGACTATGTGAACACGTTCACTGGGAAGAGCATCACCACCGAACAGTGGAAAGATCATTTGTTCAGTTTCTACCAGAAACATGATCCCAGCAAGGTCGAGACCCTTAATACCGTAAAATTCGATGTGAGTTCTTGGCTTGTGTGTACAAGTTTCGCGTACTTATCAAAGTTTAGGCTTGGTTATACGGAGAGGGACTTAACTTGCCGGATGAAATCAAGTACGATACTACCTTGGTAGAAGTTGCACTCAACCTTGCGTACGTAACAGTCTTCTTAGCCTGATCGTTACGCTTAAAACTGAATGACATCCACAGCGCACGCTGGGACAAAGCTAGGGATACCTCAAACCCTAAGAGTCTGTTCAGTCCAGCCGATGTGAAGGACTTTGAATCCAACCAGAAAGGTATCCATGCTTTAACCACTATTCTGACTATCACTGACTATCCATCGTTCCCATGTACCAGTCGTCTTCCTACAAACCCTTCGCACGTACCCTCCTCTCCCATCAACACACATCAACGCCATCGCTGAACTCTACGACGTCTCAACGGCTCCCAACTCCGAGATCCGCCTTCAATTCTACGAAGTTTCCTTATCAGACCCACAGTCTGATGCTGCGAAGAAGTACGCTCCGGCAGCGCTGAAATGGGTTGTAGGGGAGGAAGGCGGGTCGCTCAAGGGGAGGATGAAGTTCTGCAGGCCAACGTTTTTGAGAGCCAGCAAGGTCGACCATGAGCTTGCGGTGAAAACGTTCAAGGCCTATGCAGATGCATTCCACCCTATTGCCCGAAAGCTGATTGAGAAGGTGAATACATTATATTCGGCCTATCTGACGAAGCTGATTCCCCTTTTAAAGGATCTTGGAATCGCATGAGCCTCGAAAAGCTGGATAGTCTCTCATTTTCATAATTTTTCAATATGGTGTATTGTCAAAAGTCATCAAAGAGCAACGAAAGGTGTACAAGTAATTGAAGTCGTAAAAGATACTCTACATTTGTGCGATAGCGGTACATTGAGTGGATGGGGTATGAGATGATGGTTAGTGCAAAGGTCGTACAATGAAGCAACAAAAAATAGGCGAAGAATTCATAGAATCGAGCCTGTCGAGGGCAAGTATAGTTTTCACGATTATAAGGACAACGACAAAGGGAACTTAGAGTGCATCCCACTCTGATCCGATGCGTGCGCCACTCTGGGAGAGTAGCCGGCGAATGCGAATGGTATCAGGCTTGAGCGCGCCTTCCATGGGGTGAAAGCCCGACCTCATGTTGACGGAGGAGTTTTTACGCCGGAAGTACACGAAATATCTGACCCGGCCGTTCTACGCAATGAAAGAATAGGGTAAGTTAGTTACTGGATGACGGTCACAGAAAATGTCGCCACTCCCTACCTTTGTCTGGTCAGGTGTTTTGAGGTGTCTTATAACTCCATTATACCATATTCGGTCGCAATGGATCCAGACTTTTTCTCCAACCTAAGAATAAGGAGTAGATCGTAATCAGTGAAAGTACTGGTGGGAGATACCATGACACCAACAAAGAATACAACCTACCTTGAAAACTCTATCAAGTGGCTCATATAATTCACCAAACTCTTCCTCAAATTCGGAGTCGTATGAGTCGTCGGAGTATTCATCAGTCGCGTCACTCTGCTCAGGTTCCATCGGGCGGCCATGCCAAAGGCCAGGGACAAAGGGGCGTCTAGTCATGGGCATAGTGGCGAGGGGAAGGTAGTAGTAGTACTTCAAGCTTCAACAACGAATTATTGGTCTACAGTAATCTTGAAAGTGATCTAGAGCAGATGAGTGAGCGGAGGAGGTAAACGGTTACCAACAAGACAGGGGGAGGAGTATGAGTCCTTTTATACCTCTTGGTACTAGGGTACCGTGACCAATAGCATGGTCACATCGAACTCAGATCTATAACCTTCTGCTCTGAGTTCCGCCCATCAGATATAATAAAAACACGCGCGTTCATCTTTTGTTGTTTTCTGGAATGGGCGCCGCCGTTTGTGTGTGGAAACAAAGAAACAATTGACCGAGAAAGGTAGCGTGCTACGTCCTCTGGCCTTCCCATGAAACAGCGCGTAAACGTAGTGAAAGGAATTAAGTTTGTCCAAATATCTCCCAGAGGGAAAAAATGGATACGGCTGTGCCACACAGGCACAGCAACGCCGTGCTAGCGATTTGGCGCCAAGAGATAATGACTCGCCCTCTCGACTACCGCAACGTATGTCTGAAAAAACACCATAAGTAGATTAGTAAGTGGTGGATAGAACCAATTCCCTTTGACCTCAGGTAATGTCGGAAGATCGGAGTGGGAAGGCCAGTGCAGTTACCAGCCGGGATTGAATAGTACTGCGGGAGAGCTGGGGCCGCGCAGTACAGGGTACCTGCCACAGACGACCGTGACGGGCGTAAACTCCCCTACAATCCCACTCTGTCCAGGCGCAATCATGCGTATGAGACAGGCCACAGCGAATATGGATGGGTGACGGCTGGACGCGAGTGTTGTGGTGGCGCGAGTTCCCTAAAATATATCACCAAGAACGTTCAGATACCAGCTGTGTGCGCATAATGTCGTGAGATAGGAGTAGCCATCATGGCCATACTTAGCTCAGAGTATCCGCAACGAGGTACTCATACAATATTCAATATCATACAGTCGTGTGTCATTAAAATGCAGTGGATGTCTCTCAAGCACCCTCGGCACCTACAAGAATCATTCAATGATCAGAACAGTTATCATGAATACAACTACATGACGACGTACCGGAGTCTCTTGTCCATTGATCGTGCTTCCTAATATCTTCGGCTGTGACCGTGGGTCGAGTGCTCTCCAGAGATTTCAGGAAGTCATTGAGTTTCAAAGGTGGCTCTAGAAGCTCGTCACTGTCGATATCTGACCATGACTTCTCCTGGGCTGCAGGGTCACCTGGCGAGCATGGTGTCCACTTGAGTTTGCCATCGTCCTCGACTTGCTTGAAATGTGTGGCCGATAGTACCTTCCGGACAGGTTGCATGAGAGCATCGCGAACGATAGTCGAGATATCCGAGCCAGAGTATCTGCAAAACTGGATAAGAAGAAAGTCCAAGCGAGCAAGAATCAAGTGTTCATTACCCTTCAGTCTTCTCGGCCAACACTCGATAGTCCTGATGTGAGAGTTGACATGGGGTATCTCCGACATGAAGTAGGAACATTTGTCTGCGTGCTTCAACGCCTGGAAGTGGTATGTATATTCGTTTCTCAAATCTGTAGAGCTGTCAAACAACATAATGCGTGCATGAAAGTAGTTCACTCACCGACGTTTAATAGCATTATCTAGCTGCCAGGGAATATTCGTAGCTCCAAGTACCAACACTCCCGTATCATCGTGTCCAACACCATTCATCTGCACAAGGAACTCCGTCTTGATACGTCTGGAACCTTCTGATTCTGCGTCGTTACGCGAACTGGCGAGTGAGTCGATTTCGTCGATGAATATAATGGCGGGCTTGTTCTCCCGTGCCATCTCGAATAGTTGCTTAACAAGCCTGATAAGATGTTTGTGAGGAGCAGTATGGTCAAAGATATTTTAGACACACCTTTCTGAATCACCTTGCCACTTGCTAACCAGATCACTGGAACTAACGCTGAAGAAGGTTCCCTTCGCCTCCGTAGCCACAGCTTTGGCAAGATACGACTTTCCAGTACCAGGTGGTCCATACAGCAGGATACCTTTCCAGGGTGTGCGCTTCCCTGTGAACAAGTGGGGGAACTTGATGGGTAAAATCACAGCCTCCTTCAGCGACTCCTTTGCGGCTTCCAGACCAGCAACATCGTCCCATTTGACGTTAGGCTTGTCACTTATGATAGCACTTGCGAGACCTGCTCGCAACTTCTTGACCTCCGGGTCTGTATCGTCGTCATCACCTTTCCTTTAGTCCCACTGAAGATGAGCGGCTTAAACGTGGAAAGACGGAAATGGCATACGCACTTAGTACCCCTCCCACCTGTACCACCGTTAGCCATCCCATTTGCACCTATCGCACTCTTCGCCTGCCTGTCATCCGTTTGTTGCATAAAGCCCTTGATGACCTCCGCGCGAGTGATGTACTCTTCAATCTTCGACCGGATGAGTACCTTCGATTTATCATTCTTCTCATCTAAATGCCACCTGTTATGCGTAATGCTACGGTCTTAAAAATGTTTTCGTGCATACATTTCAACGCTAGCATAAAGTAGTCGAGGGCATTGGAGTACTGTTTGTACGCCTCGGGGTAGCTCTTATTAGTATCTGCTTCAATGGCAAGATTGACGAGGTTGATTGCGCGCTGTGCAAATCGGTGGTTAACAGTTTGCATTCCACGGTCAAATTGACACGTACGTCGAGGTTTTGAGACATGGTTGAAGGAGGGAGACCTCGACCACTATGCGTTGGGAAGACAAGGAGATCTATGTAGTCTAGGCGCCGGTACCAGCGATGTCTACAGGCTGCGGGATTCAGGCGGCCCGTTCACACGACATCGTATTCGTTCATCATTTCAACTTTAGAAACGAAAATTCATTGGAACCAACGATCTCTCAAATAAAATAATACAAGTCGAAGCAAATCAATACGTCCCAGACTACTAAATAGTAGTACGCCTTTGACTTCGGTGGCCACACGTGCACTTAGCGCTAAGCACCCGACCGTAGAGATCCTCAGAAATGTTCTCAAAGTGTATGGTCGGAGCTGACGCGGGATCATGGGTGTGCGACATTTCATCAGGTGAGGTCGGACAACTGACAGATATTTTGTAGCAGCAGTTGGTCCGTAAAATGCCTTCACTCGGGCCTGCGCTCTGTTCCGCCTCAACACGAGAGTAGAACGCATCACTAGCGTGAATCAGCCACAGCTCTCAACAACTAAGTCAAAGGGTGAACGTACCCAACTTTATTGATGGTGATAGATCTACAATTCCAGCCGATTTGTTTGTAAAGAAATCTGAAATATCCCATAAGTGTATCGTTCACAAATACCTGGTTGGAAGGTTCAGTTTTCGTCCGTCCATTCCCCAATAACATACAGCACACACCTCTTCTTCGGGGCGGCTACGTTCTACTCGCAAATCGTTGTAAACAGACCAGAAGCTCACCTGCGTGCACTGCGAACATACGTCCGATAGTTCGAGTTCACGCGGTGGCTTCCAACTCCAGAATAGTTCCCTTCCTACATGCTCAGGCTGCACGAGGATATGCGTCAGTGTATACATTTCGTATGACGAACAGAGCTCTTACCATCGAGCCAAGGTTCGCTGTGCGAGATGCTTGTGAAGACATAGACGACTTAGTACTTCGATGAGGGTGAGCTGTGTGTGTTTTGGTTGAGGAGCAAAAGAATGTTTGGTTCCAATAAGCTCCTACAAGAGTTATTTATAATGTTGTTGAACAGGTATGTGGCCTGGACCGGCTTATATGAGTTGTGGCGTATTTGCTAGCGTTGCCCTGCAGTTGTAGTCGTCGGAATCAGGTTGATCTCATTTCTCTGCGGCAACTTTTAGTGGCGTGCTGGAAAAAATATGAAGTTTTTCTTAAAATGGATTTTAACAGTCATATATTTAATACCGGCTATGCTGCACAGTAAGTAACCCTGGAACTCAGGTAACAGCACTTACGATTATGAAGGCGATGTTCTGCAGAACGTCGTATCCTCTCGTTTGTACTGGAGTTCTAACCACTGCCTCTTGTATCTTGTATAGCCTTATGAAAAATAACGCCTTTCAGTTCTTTTTCCCGCACCATGCGTTCAGTCAGTGATCCCCGGTTTACGCCACACCGTTGATAGTCACTAGTTATGCATAGTCGTGATTAGCACCATTTACAATATTTGTGCTGGGAAATAGCTACCTGAAGATTGCTTGCCATCCATTATGCTTTCTTCAAAGGCAGTGTTGTGTATGAAGCGATGTATAGTTTACGAGAAGTCAAGTTCAGGGTATATATGGTGGTATCGGTTCAAGTTCTAGCATGAAGTTCGTCGGACGCCTGCTTG
>MU274909.1:511186-628592 GCA_022160335.1 Irpex rosettiformis | reverse complement strand
GCGCCACACTAGCGCTACTTGAGAACAAGGAGCATAATAAGCCCCTCAGTCAAAGACTCCACCGTGACCATAGCCATCGCAGCGATTAATTCAAGAGCAGTTGTGGATAGATAGTACGACCGACTACCTACATCGAAATGCTTCTTCATTATTTGCGAGGTTAGCCACGCCACACCAGCGTTACTTGAGAACAAGGAGTACAATAGGTTCCCAGTCGAAAACTCAGCCATCGCCTCCGCGGCCAAGGCAACTAGAATAATACGTAGAGTCTGGTGTGCGTAGAAGGCTTACCACACGCGTGGCTGTCGCGACAGTGCTTGTAAAACATTGAGAACACCCTTGTGGCGGAGAAAGGCTGTGAGGAGAGTACTATATCCTGACAGATATAGAAACCCGAGTATGTCAGTTGCAGGTCTTCAACAGACAGTGCCGGAAACGGATATCAGGTTCCTACATACCAGCTACTGCGCGTGGTCTCTATCAAGAGAATTAACCATACTCGGAGCTGTACATGAAACTAGGCGGTGTCAAACGTGGACCTTCCCTTGAAAACATGAGGACACGGTACCGCACCTCAGTCAGAAAAGAATGGCTTGGATGTCCCCATTCGTGGTACCTCGATTCCGATCCTCAATGATAGTCTGTAGAAAGTATGGCTGTGCTTCTCGCTGGAGGATATAAAAAGGGGAGTGAAAATTGCTAGGAGCTCGCCAACACAAACTCACTCACAACAACATCGCACTCAATCACAAGCTTCTCATACCTTCTGCCATGTGCCAACAATGCAAAAAGGTCCTCGACGACAACGTACGTGTTCTCACATGAAGCAACCTCAACCCATTCCTGACTCAGATTTCTTTCCCAAAGGTAATTGGACTTATTGAAGACCGTACAGGCTGCGAATACTTATGTCATGAGGTGGTTCGGCTTCCAAATGGGTAAGTCGGACATCACAAAGATGAAAGTTTTACTCACCAGTCTATGCATCCAGGGAGTATTATTTGTGGTATGCTCCACTAGATGCAGACGACGAAGAGCGGGGCAAGCCGTCGAGGTTTAAAAGATTCAATCCAAACGACCCGGTACATCGTCACCGTTGCTTGACTTTCCAGAGAACGAGTCTAGAACAACTCTCGCCAATAACCCGTCAAGTTTACACAGCGGCTAGAAATAGCCACCATAGATGGGATTTTGCCGGCAGGGATTTCCACAATTACGCGGCACACACATAACTTCCTGTAGAGCTAGAATATTCTCAGTTTCCTGTTAGGTAGATAATCCACAACTGCTTACTGTTGCATTGGCACCCTCCCGCCCACCTGACACAACGCCCGATAGGCTTTCACGCTTCAACCCTAGCCAGAGTGATGAGTTCTCATACGCAACGACATCACATTGCAGCTGAGAGGTAAGTGTAAGGTCAGCTGAGACTTATTGCAAGAATACTGTTGAGTTTGCACCAGTGAAATAGATCGTCGGTAATTTATTTCCCGCGGAATACCTGTCGGTGACTGTGAAGATTATTTCTCGTGCTTATACCCAAGTATGTCTTTTGTCCGGTGTGAAATCGAACATACCTGTAAGGACGCTTGGCCTTAATGACCACCGTTGCAAGCGAATGGGCCAACCTTTGACTCCGAACAGGGTCTCTACCGCGAGGGCCCGTGTACATCCACAATTTTGACACTGGCCAAAGGTCTATCCCTCCGACAACTAGAAGGTTGAGGTATAGATACTTGATGGTAAATAGAACTGGGGACATACCACGCTTCGAATCTTTCTCCTTCGTTAATCATGGGACTCAACGACAACGCTGATATCTTTTTTGCACTTGATATCATGGTAAGCCTCCCAATCACGTTAAATCGTTAACGTTTGTCTTATTCTTACTGTTGCACGTTAAGGGCTTGAGATCCTGGAAAGACTCTCGAGGCTGTAACTACATCTGTACAAATGCATTCAAGGTTGGCGAGTAAGTCAAATTTATGATTCGGTGAATGCAATAAACGTATTACTTACGCCAAATTTAACGGTAGTACGTATTACCTGGCAACTGGAGCGGACCTACTTGAGCCGATACCAGGTGGGTATGAGTGACCGCCAATGCATCTGAAATGCTATAAAGCTTCGCCACAGAGCGATCTCTCTTAGTTTGACATCGACAAACTGCAGCATATAACGAGCTATGAATATCGGAGGGAGAAGGATAAGGAAAAAAGGGCCAAACCTGAGACCAATGCCACCTCATCTTCTTCTAATAGCTTGGACCTCATGACAGAGCAAGCGGAAGTGCTGGAGATCCTCAAAGCTTTATTGCAGGATCATGGCGAACTTCCTGTATGATAGTAGTACCCAGTACCTGTATGACTGACCTCACAAAACAGTGAGAATTCAGCAGAAGATAAGACAAAGCAATCCATACCGTTCAACAACAAAACAAAGTTATGGCTCATGTATTCAGATATCCGTCGATGAGTATTTTTCTGTTACACCGGCTGTAGGTGTGGACGTTGCGAAAGAGTACCGCCGATGACTGTATTGGCGGCATTTCCAAGACAATTATGATGGTGGATCGGGTTTTATGAATTATATACTATTGCTGGCTTCGTTTAATATCCGCATTAATGGGGTAGTGGTAACCTGGGTCGTTGCCATCGACCCGCCGGGGGTTCGATTCCCCCTTAATGCACAAATGTGTTGTTTCCTTTTTTGTGTATGATCCAGTGCTCAATCCATCTCCAATGAATTCTTATTCGATCCTACTACTTGAACGTTTACCTCCACTCGGCATTTACTCAACGACTTCCCGTGGCAATCATTACCTACAGGCTCGCATCAAACAGTTTATCGCTTTCTCTTTCCTGAACGCTCATCATCCAACTATTTGAACGATCCTTTCTGTGCCCTTTTACCCGCTACAGTATGCCGCAAGTCTTCCATGTGCCGCAGCCAGAATTCGAGGGTTGCATAGTGAACAAGAATGGTCTTGAAGGTTGGTCCCCCTCACAATTACTCTGACACCTCTCAGGAAGGTTGTGTAATTTGCAGTTCATGCATTCATCTTGGAAAGACGTCCAGATGAAGTATACGTGCATTATGCAAATACCGACAAGAGACTAGACGAATGGGTCCTGGAGAGTTCTGTTCGACTAGCTGATGTGAAAGGCTCCGTCTCTGAGTCTCATCTTCGTACCAATGGTGCTGCTGTGGCGAAGAAAAGGAAACGTTCTATCAGCCCTGTAGGACAAGGAACCGACGATGAAGAAACGGCTAGGGAGGTCAAAATGTCGGAGGAAGAGTACGACATTGAGCATCACAAGCAGATTACTGCGAAACGAAACTTTGACAAGGTCAATTTTGGCAAATGGCAAATAAAAACATGGTCTGTGAACATATTGATACTCTAGATATCCTACACCTCCTGACATGCTGCGTCTAGGTACTTCTCTCCGTACCCGCTCATTGAAACTGAGATGGATGAACCCCCCACATCTGCCTCCGTCGGACCACCTGGTACTCCGTTATCGTCGACACGCATTCCAGGCGTCAGCCGCTCGACTGTCCGCTCGCATGGTCGAACCTCTGACTTACTCGCTGGCGGATTAGGAAGGAGTCATGGTACAGGAGAGAAGTCCACCTTGTGGGTATGTGATAAATGTTTCAAGTACATGACAGAGGGTCTCTCATGGGAACTACACGTTGTGCGTACCGTAATTCTGCCTACACGGGGGGAACACAAACCTGCTCCGAAAAGAGTCGTACGCTTATCAATTCAGGCTTTTAGAGGAAATGCACGAGAAGACATCCTCCTGGCCGCAAAGTTTACCAACGCGGTGCCCACATTATTTGGGAAGTTGACGGTGCAAAGGAGAAGGTCAGCCCACTCTCCTGTGCTTGGCGTGGGTTCTTGTCCTCAGGCGTTTTTTTTAAAATACAGCTCTACTGTCAAAATCTTTCTCTGTTCGGGAAATTGTTTATTGATATAAAGACTCTATTCTTTGACTGCGATAATTGTAAGCACACTTGTTGCTCCTAATGCGATCTCGATACTCATTGTCATGCTATTTAGTTCTATTCTACATCCTGACAGACGCAGACTCTCAGCGTGATCATGTTCTTGGCTTCTTCTCCAAAGTACGCTGTCATTACTCAATCTTGACTCGATCGCTCAGCACAGCATACAGGAAAAAGTTTCCTATGACGACTACAATCTCGCATGCATCGTTGTCCTTCCCCCTTACCAGAAGAAAGGCTATGGCATGCTCCTGATCGAATTCAGTGAGATTTCCTCATGTGTGTCTGCCAAGGACACGAAGTGACTGACTTGTACGTCATAGGCTATGAGTTATCAAGACGAGCAGGGAAGCTTGGTACCCCTGAGCGACCACTGTCAGATCTAGGTCTCCGTAGCTATCTTACATACTGGATAGCCACGCTCGTGCGCTATTTCCGGTAAGAGCGTTGCCTCACCACCAACCTTGTTTCCACACTAAACTCTATTTCCATCGTAGACGGCTATTATCCGTTCTTCCAGCAGATACCAAACACGTCGTATCCCAAGGTTCTACGAAAAGCCAGACTCCTGAGATGGAGACCATGTCACCTGTGCGAGATACCGACGATCCCCAGGTCAAGGCAAAGAAGAAGAAGAGCACGAAGGGGTGGGACGGCGAAGTCGGTGACCGGCCACTACAGAACGTTTGCTTTACAGACGGTGACGGTAGGTTCTCCTTCAAATTTCGATATTACCCCAGCCCGGGTCCAGCTAATCAACCATGACATTAACCAACAGACCTGCTGTTTTCCACGCTGCGAACAGTCGAGACCACGGCGAATCCTGACGGGAGTGCAACGTCTCACCTTGTGGTGCGATGTACTTTGTCGGATATTGCTCAAGCCACCGGACTCCGAGTAGAAGACGTGGCTTTTGCGATGAATGAGTGTGGCATGCTACAAAGGCACAGGCGGGTTAACTCCGACCGCGTGGATAAGAAGAAAGGAGACAGAGCCGCCGATCCAGACGATCAGGAAGAATACGTTGTCATTTCAAGAGAGTGGGTCGAGACTATCGCGAAAGAACGAAATGTGAAGAGAATGTGCATGGACCTGGCCCACGTCCTTCTCTGAAGACAGACTTCTCTCTCGATGAGAGCTGCGCACAAGTTAACCCGCATGAATGCTCCATTGGATTACAATTAGGTGCACATCAGGCGAATAGAGTACTGTCTCCTCGAGGCAAGAGGCTCGACGCGTTCACAGACCACATCACGTTATTGCAATCCTTTCTTCCACTCTCGCTCGAACCCGGGATCTGTTCTGGCCAGGCCAACGACCACACACATGGCTGGCGCAGCTGTGAACTGTTCTGATTCTCCAATGCAACCCCGAGCTACAGTATCATCCGGTCCTTCTCGTAGGCTTTGTTAAACCCTGCCCCCACCCAGAAGCGCTTTTCGCCATTGGCCTGCGCTACAACGATGAACTCTCCATCGTCGTCACGCCGTGCGAGTGCCGCTGAGTTCACAAGTTGATAACACACAAACACTCCCCGGGTGGTCCGTGCCGTTGTTCATCGACTAGTATATATTTGTCCTTACCACGCTTCATGTCTTTATACGATTTCGAAATGTGACTTTTGGTTCCCGGGCCTAAACATATTTATTTGTACGCAGCATCGGACCTGAAAGACCTGAACTTTACTCGATGTTCTGAGTTGCGCGGGGACGAAGTCTGAAGGGGGGTTTCATCTGGAGTTACACGTCTGGAGCTGAAGAGACTGGAAGTCGTGATCGTTCATAGATCGTGGGTGGTCAGACGGCCTCGTGGTAATATGCATGGGATCCCATCAGTGTTTGCTATCCGGCAAAAGACTTGTACACATGTGAAAGGATGCGGAGTATTAACTCGATGGAGTCCGAGGGAAGCTTGCAAATGGGATCACGGTTCGTGTTCAGGGTGCACCATACAGTCGATGAAGCTGTCAGGGGCTCTGTCAGGTGTAGCTTGAGCAAAGAATTCTGATAGCGATAGATGAGTTTCTTTCCTTCGAGCTTTCACGTATCAGGACAGTTTCAGAGTTCATTTAATGTTCTGTGGGGATCTTACTGACCATGATGATCAGATTAGCAGACAGTCGGTTGCATCGGATACATAGTACACTTACGATAGAGTACGATAGCCACTCAAGCCGGCTGCCGTAACGCTGTGTGGGGTAGAATGAGCTCAGGAGGCAATAACTTACAGGGAGAAGCCGTGATCATGAAATCCATGTCTAGCGACCCTGGTAATGTTGACTGTCCGTACAGTGCCGAGTAGCACTGTATGGGTTAGTGCGAAGTGACGGCAGATTTCCCATAAGCTGAGAGGGGAAGAAACTTGATAGTTGCCGTATGGTTCCTCTGGGTCTACAACACCTGATTAAGATGTGGCAACGGAGTGTAGGGACTCACGACTATTCGATGCTTTGTGTGAATGCCAATCTAGTGGCCTTAGAACTGTCCCGAGCTTTCATTCATCCGCAATGTCACAGCGGAACATGGGGACTGTCATGTTGGACTCACCTAACAATCCGAGTGGATAGCGATTTCCAAAAAGATACCGAAAGAAGAAAGCATGCGCAGCCTGGGTTTGATTGTAGAAAGCATGGATGGCATAAGATACAAACAAGGCGAGGCGAGTGTGGCGACGACAGTAAAAGCGTGATGGGACCAAGGAGAAATAATGCGTATAGGGATGGCGTACGGATGAGTATACATGTATTTACTCCTTGACGGGAGCTTCGTGCTCGATAGCCAAAATCGCAGCACGCTTCTCGAGCACACGGACTTGGCGACGCTCGCGGGCAGCCTTAAAAACTTAATGTTAAGTTAAACTTGATAAGAACGCAGAGCATTCCACAAACCTTGTTCTTGACACGGCGGGCCTCCATCTGGTCGGAGAGGACCTTTGTACGAGTCTTCTCGGCCTTGGCCTTGTGAATGTACTCCATGAGCACACGTTTGTTCTTGAAAACGTTACCCTTGGACTTCTGATAGAGCTGGTGGTAGCTTTATGATAATATGGTTCAGTAAAACTACTCCACTCCTGATAGTCTTTCCCGCTAATGAAACTCACAGATGCTTGTCGATCTTGCCAGCTTCCCTGTACTTTCTCAACAAACGACGCAGAACCCGCTGTCTCCTCATCCACAAAGTCTTTGTGGGCATACGAGCCTCGGAAGTACCCTTTCTCTTACCGGTACCAGTGTGACGACCCTTGCGCTTAGCAGCAAGGAGTTCTTGTGTACGAGCTCGGGAGTGAACGGTGGTAGGCTTGATGATAATTCGTCCATCCTTGATGAGCTTCTTGACGTGAGTGCGCGAGTTGGCGGTACCAATCTCCTGCTGCTCGGCAGGGTCGAGCCAGATTTTGCGCTGACCGACGCCGGCGACGGACGCGGCGAGCCGCTTTTGAGAACGCAGGTTGACCATGGTCTGGGCGATGATAGAGACGACGAGCAAAATTTCGTCAGCGATACAGAAAGTAGGTCAAATTTGCGCAAAAATACCGACCTTGAGTCTTGAGGAGGTCGATGAGGAGCGTCGCAGGCCCAGCGATAGGCCTGGCGTGCGAGAGATGATTACGTGAGCAAAGCCACTCGCATTTTGCCGAAACCTTATCAAACGAGCTGTATAGCTCCGGACAGGCTACACCATCAGTGGCCGGCGGGTCACTTGGTGCTCGGACCCGGTGCCGGCCGACCCGATTCGGATAGCCGGCCCGAAGAAAATATTATGGATTTCCTGTTCTTGTTCCTGCTCTCTCCGAACGCTCACGTTGTCAAAGCGTGGTGACTGCAATATGTTGCAATTCACCTATCCTTCAACGGACAAGACGGCATCGCTTGCAGTGTCTCACACTCGTATTTGTGCGTGTCTGGCATGGCTAATTGTTCCATGTTTTAGGTACAAACAGTCCTCTTTTGTCCCTAGAGGAAAGACGGCTTAGGCTCAGCGCTGCACGTCGAAGGTTTCGTGGCCTTTGTCGAGTTCAACCTCCGTAAGCCTGTCTGTCATGACGAAAGCATCCGACACCGTACGGAACTTCTACCTTGCCGGAGAATGGCGCTTTAGGTTAGCAGCTGCCCTCTCTAGTGATCACTTACTACAGGGGTGCTAGTGACTGGTCGGTAACTGATTAGCAAGCCTGTCTGTCTTCGATGACTTCACCAAGCATTCACCAAGGATTCTTTCCAGCGACATGCACAACGTCGTTTGTCGGAACACCCTCGGTGTCGCTAGAAGACCAACTCCTATACGTTGCGCGATATCATACCGCCATGGGCTTTATAAACTTAGGTGATAGAACGTGCCTCGTTTGTATTCCCATCTCCCCCAGAACTTCTGATCATCTATGACATGGTACGTTAAAAATCTCGCGTTATTCAAGATATAACAGCTACGCTACTTATCTCGTAATCCTATTTCAAGCTTATAGTACGCCTGCGTTATCTCGGTGATTCAAGCTAACCGACCGAGCGACGGCTTTCTCCTTTCCTTGAAGCTGCTGTGTTGGTTTGTGTGTTTGTTTCTCTGGCGTTCTTTGTCCCTCCGGTCTCCGCAAACCATCCTCAATTGGTCGTCTCTAGATTCTATCACATCAGGGGTGTTGCGCAGCTTCTTGCTCGCGTTAGCCCGTCACCATCACCTCATGTCCGCTGCCTTGGAAGTAGAGTCCCAACCATGTTTGTAGTTTAATGACTGTTTAATGGCCTGCCTGTGCGAAAGATTTGGCAGATTCGATTTACGTCGATAGTCACGGAAATGCCGTTATAATAACTCAATTATCCCGGTTCTCCTCTGACTTTGAGCGCGCCATGAGGCATGACGAACCCTCAAACGTTGGTGATCAGCTCGGTTGCCGTGCTACAAAAATGACGAGGGTGCTCCTTGGCCGTCGGCGACCACGATGTCGCAGGACGACCACAGAACACATCGAGGGGCGCGGCCAGCGCTTAGCAAAGTGGGGCGCGGCAAATATTATTTTATTTTTGGTTATTTTAGGGATTAGATAATCGGCTATATAAGATCGGAATAGGCCCAGCGCTACTTTCCCCTTCTGCAGTTTGTCCATTCCTCTCTCCGCTGCTCGCTCTCAAGTCCCCGTCGCCGTCGTCGACAGCGTCCTGCACGTTTCGTCGGCACCCCAAGGGGCATCGTCGCCCTAGTGCTCTTCATCATCTTCCGCCCTCTACCACTACAAACAACAACCTTCAAGCAGTCATGATATCTCAATAAACTACTTTCTCCATTATCACGATCTCCAAGCCCCAGTTTCCTTTCAGCTCCATCCATAATCCCTAAGACTCTCACAGCAACTCCCCACGTATTATATCCAAACATTTTTCTCTCCCGCATCTCTCACGATACCGCTCACAACCCTCATGACCATGGCAGACGTGTCTACGACTAGCCCCGACGCCTCGCAAGCCGAGGGGGAGGGCCCTGAAGGCTCGGATAAACCGCCGCATGGTGCTATATCTCCATCCAAGATCTCTTCGACCCGCAAAGACCAACCCGCCGTGAACGGTACGAAGTCCCCCAGTGGATCGGCGAAGACGGCTAAAGCTTCGAGACGGTCGTCGAACGCTGCGCCACCGCATATCCCCCTACCCCCACCCGACGCCAAAAGCTACCCGAAGGTTGCAGGTCCCACTCACAAGGATCTCGTGCAGCTTGCTGAGCAGCTTACCAACGGCACGAACGGTGTGCCCCACAAGAAGCTGCATACATCTTCCTCGACAACTGGTTCCGTCTCGCCATCCCTCAGCGACTCACCGTCCGCCTCCGAGAGTGAGAGTTGGAGTCTTCCTTCGACGCAGCCCCCTAGTCGGGCTCCTAGTTTCTCTACAGGGAAATCGGGTGCCAAGCTTATCGCTGAGAAGATCGCTCTCATGCACTCTGGGGGCACGATAGCACGCACGCCGAAGAAGAAGGAGGACACCAATAAGGCTCCAACCTCTACAAAAGTCTCACCGACGCCCTCAAAGGATGGTAGCACACGTCCCAAGGGCCCACCGTCGGTACACTCCGATACAGGAGGCCAGAAGTTCACTCTCAAGGACCTCTTAGGGGCACCCAAGCTTGTCAGGAAATCCTCGGCCCGCTCGACGAGCAGTAAGAAGTCGGATTCTGACCGTGGCGGCAAGTCTGAGATGGGTGCGAGCACTATCAGCCTGCTCAGGAAGTATGGAGTATGCGAGAAGATCGCCATCGGAAAGGGCGCCACATCTGTCGTGCGTCTCGCTCACAAGTGGGACAGGTCGGAAGAGAAACTATACGCAGTGAAGGTAAGTCTTTGTCAGTGTGCCTTGGCGTTCCGCACCTGATGTTTTCTTGGTTGTCAGGAATTCCGGAAACGACGGAGGAACGAGTCCGAGAAGGAGTACGTCAAGAAACTCACGGCAGAATTCTGCATCTCGTCGACTCTCCATCACATCAACGTTGTTGAGACAGTTGATCTTGTCCAGGACGAACAGTTGCGTTGGTGTGAAGTCATGGAGTTCTGCCCTGGCGGTGATCTTTATGCTGCGATCAAGCGGGGCGGCATGTCACCTTCGGAGGTCGAATGTTGCTTCAGGCAGATCCTCACTGGTGTGAGCTACCTCCATAGCCAAGGCGTTGCCCATCGTGATATCAAGCCAGAGAATTTATTCTTTGACACGAAGGGTCATCTGAAAGTGAGTATCATAGCTAGCATCAAAATCAATTTGTTTATTTAAGCAAACGCAGATCGGTGATTATGGTGCATCTACCGTGTACCGATTGCCCTGGGAGACCACGATCCATATGTCCACTGGATTGTGTGGCAGCGAGCCGTACATTGCTCCGGAGCAATTCCTGGGTAAACGTAAGCAACTCGCCTCGCTTACCATTTATCATCCTCTCTAATTATTTTCATGCTACTTTTGCATATTATATCGGCAGCGTATGACGCTCGCCTTGTCGACATCTGGGCGTGTGGTATTGTCTATTACTGCTTACACTTCCAGGAGCTGCCATGGACGGTCGCTCAACCAACGGATGCTCTCTACGCGGCTTATTCACAGGCTTGCCAGTCGTCGATAACGGCGCAGTCCCAATGTCCGCCGACAATAAACAACCTTTCGCCGCGGGCATGCCGACCCCTTATTCGAAAGATGCTTGAGCCGAATCCAAAGCTCCGTTGTTCTATTGAGGAAGCGATTGCACACCCATGGGTCCTGGGAATCGAAGTCTGCTACCTTGCCCCGAAGGCTTCCCACATCCATGTCTACGCACAAGCCATGGCCGCCGCGCAGGTGCAGATCGTCGAATCGTAGCCCCCCTCGTGGGCGTTCTCTCACGCACGTAGTTTACTTTCTTATGACCCTCACCTATCACTTCACGTCTGCAGCGTCATGCGCATTGTCATAGCGTTCACTTTCCCTTCTTACTTATTTTTATGCATGATACCTCATTGTTGATGACAGTCTCTTTGATCGCTGCTGTGTTGTGTTTCGTGTAATGTACCGGTATCCTACATTTTTTTCCCCTCCCTGGACGTGTGTCGCTCCTGTTGATGGTCTGCGTCCATCATGTCCGAAGTATGCAAACTTTCATACCTCTGCCTCAGCGAACATACCAAGCAACCCCTCATCCATCCATCCATCCATCCATCATATACATATGCATTCGCGAGTTTTCTTTCGTACTCATTGTTTTCAGTTTTGACTCGAGTTTAATCATCATAGATGTACTATTTCACCGTGATCGGTTAGTGTTATGTCTTCGGAAAGTACAGTGTGGATTATTTTCGTAATTTAGGCCCATATTGTATTGTACTTACTACTTGGAAATCAAAAGGACTCCTTAGCCAACTCGGGCTCCTACCTAGTACGAGGTGTACGAGACCGGTAGAGAAGTAAGTCATTATTTTTATTAGAACCTATGCCGGAAGCTCAAAGCTGACAAAAAGGCTGAGGACAGTCGCTTGACTCCTCTTTTTCGTACCGCCTCATCGGAATTCGGACATAAAATCAAGCACATCGGTTAGGCTATACTGCATGAAATGACGTACGTACGCTGAGCAAGGACGATTAAACATTGCGGAAATCAAACGGTGGCGGGTTTCGACACATCTAGCCCTCACTCCACGTCCTCGTGTTGGAGGTCTCGGTAAAGTCTAGCTGCTGACTACGGAAAACATATGTTTCTAGACATTGCGGAGATACAAAACATAAGGATAGCGTACCATGCGTCACTGGAGTCCTGCCAGGTAGCAAGGCGGCGAGTCGGACACAGTAGTTTGGGGTTCGGGCGACGTATTAGGTGTCCGGAAGACTTCGAATTCTTTTTAGGTGGACAAGTCGGATGCACTACCATGATTCCAGGTTTGTTACGTATGTTCACGAATCTCAGAGAAGATAGATAAACTCATGATTTATTCTAAATGTTGTAATAGGTGCTGTAAGTACCATCGGCGAGGTACTCCTATGCGAAATTCGCCGTACTGCTGGCGGATGATCTTACCTTGGCGGGGCTAACCATCTACGAATCAGACAGCGATAATAAGCTACCGAAACTTTGTAGCCGTCTCGTCTGCCTCTGCAGTATGAGACTCCTATTCAGAAAGTTTTGTATTGCCGCTCTAATATGACCTTTGAATTTATTCGTATACAGAACCCTATGTGCGAGGATACTAATTACATTCACCCCTGTTCCCATAACAGGATAGATGCTGTTGGGATGAGTCAGATATAATATCTTTGATTAAACAGGAGGTCAGCTCGGTAATACAGCCTCTTCATTGGGTCGGGATGCATGACTTACCACAACTTGTTCTAGGTCGGTCCAAGTATATAAAACTGAGAAATAACTCCTCGATCCCTTCGGAGTATTTATTCCAGTGAACATTTGACAAACTCACCTTGGCTCGGGCCCATGCCCCCCCCCCTGCTTTGACTCATACCAGGAGGTATCTAGCCAAGAAGCCACCGGTTCAAATACAGGAAGCAAATTTATGCGACTTAGTACTTTTCAAGAAGACGTGAAATATCAGCTCAAACTTCAGAGGGTTGTCTCGAGACTCGAGTGACAAACCGGCGCATCCCTTCATTGCGGACCACTCACGTTGAATGTTCTAGGTTTTATGGCCAGCCAGGGTTGCAACCATTATAACAACGAGCTCTTAATTGCTATATAGTAGTACATTACGACACAGTAGTACATTACAACACCTGTTCTATCCCCTACACGAAGTATTGTAGCCTCGACCGTCACCCTTCTGGTAGCCTAGTGGTCGCCGGAAATGATTCAGAGCAGCGGTTTAACGCAAAAGGCAATGATGAACTTTGAATCCTAACATGACCAAATAACTCTTTTCTCCTGCAGCCACTTGCGACTCTGACCACCACCATAACACTAGACTCTTCATCCACACCAGCCGCCATGGGAAGAAATAGTATGCATTTACCTGGCATTTTTCAAGAAATATTTGTGACACAGTTTTGCAGAGATCAAGAAGCCAGACGTCCCTTTGAAGAGCAGTAAGTCAATTATACAAAGTTCTCCCTAAAGTCGACATTCTCGGTGCATAACGAGAGCATGTTTTGTTTGCTGTCTGAGTTCTAAGATATACTCGGCGAGCAGTGGGCTTATGTTCTGACTGTTCACAGTACTTAACGTATGATTTGCAGAACTGAAGAAGGATCCTGGCGTACCCCGACTTCCAACTCTAAAGCAGCGCAATGCCGAAAAACAGCGTATACATCCGGTTAGTATCCATAACAGTTATTTTATAAGATGAACTTGTATGAATTTTATTGATTATAGCTTCCCACCATTCACCGAGGAGACCCTGACGCAACGATGGCTTCAGAGCCGACCTTATCTTCATTAGCTGCGCTAGCCGCTGCCACATCAGGGTCTTCAACTCCTTCAATAGACATGGACAAGCCAGAAGCTACAAGGACAAAAGAGCAACAACGAAGACACTATATTCGCGCTCTACATAAAGTTATTGACGAAAGCGACATTATTATTCTAGTACTGGATGCGCGAGACCCGGAAGGTTGTAGAAGCAAATTGGTAGAGGAGGAAGTTCGGAGGCGGGAATCAGAAGGAAAGAGGTTGATATTTGTCTTGAACAAGATTGGTACGTCCTAATGTTTGCTGCAATGTAGTCTGTGCTAACCGCAGATCAGACCTCATCCCAAAAGATAACGCCCAAGCATGGCTGAAATATCTCCGACATACTACCCCAACCCTCCCCTTCCGTAGTGCTTCCAACTCTCAAAGGACAAATCTTTCTTCGACTACAGCACCTGCACTTGTACGACTGTTAAAGGCGTATAGACCTAGTGCCGCGCAGTCTGTGACTGTCGGTGTGGTCGGCTATCCGAACGTTGGAAAGAGTAGCTTGATCAATTCGCTCAAGCGTAGCAAGGTACATGATACTCTTTATGCCACACCGGTGTGAATATGCTCACGTCGCTAATCAAGGTCTGCGCTGTTGCCGCGCAAGCGGGTCACACGAAGGAGCTACAAACGATCCAACTCGAGCGAGGTCTTAAGATTGTGGACTCTCCAGGAGTTGTGTTCGATGATGCAGAAGACGTTGTAGACAGCGCTGGACGCTCTCGTGCCAAGGGCAGTGTACTCTTGAGAAATGTTGTCAAGGTTGAAGACGTCGAGGATCCTATTGCAGTTGGTACGCATCTGTGTGTACTCCAACTTGCTCATAGCTAATGATCTACAGTCGAGGAAATTATTAAGCGTTCGGATCCAGAGACTCTGATTAAGATTTACAACCTTCCATACATGATGCCAACAACTGCGGAATTCCTCACGATGCTCGCTCTTATTACTGGTCGGCTATACAAGGTAGATGTATTCCTGCATTGACTGCTATCTTCGTCGAACTCATGATTTCTGGACAGGGAGGCGCACCAGACGTTCAAGCAGCTGCGAGGGTGGTCATACAGGATTGGAACAACCACAAAATTCCGTTCTTCTCAGTACCTCCCACGATCCATCCGTCCTCACTCCCTGCCATGACATCAGCCGGCCAGATCGCTCCTGGTGCAGAACAAGTTGGCCAGTCCAGGATATTGACGGAGCTTGGCAAACCATTCGAACTCGGCGCTCTATTCCAAGGCGCGGATGAAGGGGCTTTTGGTAATAACGGCGATGCCGAGATGAGTATGAGCGGTGACGCGGAGGGACAAGAAGAGGTGGAGATGGATGAGGCTTCGTGAGTGGTCTAGTTTCTCCGATAGTTACACCATCTGATTGTGTATTTGTCTTCGTTAGTAACCTTATGGAAGCTGATGATTCCGAGACCACTGTGCTCTCACACAAGAGAGCACGATCACCATCTCCTTCGCCATCCATCTCTCTTAATACTGTAGCTCAACGTTCCACCACCTCAGAACCAGACTACGCGCATCGTGCCCCAAAACGACTACGGCGTTCGCATGATATCCCAGATTATCACGCACCTGTCGACGCCCATCGATTGGCTACCAAAAATCCGATGAATAGGAGAATGCTGAAAAAAGCTGCCAAGAAGGCGCGTCGTGATGGTAGACCTCAAGGTGTCCAGGGAAATACTATGGAGGTTGACGAGGTTAATCTCGGCGGTACGTTCTTTGCGTCTCCCGGCTTCAACTTTGAAGTTGAGGCATAATGATCATGAACTTTGTATCTTCGCACTGTAACACTCTCTGAAATACACACATGGATGTCGATTACCTTCACTTTGGCTATCAGGCTAGTCTGAGTGTTAAGAGAAGATAAATATTGGAATATTACAACAGAAATACAGTTTATGATACATCCGAAAATGCCACTATCGAGTCGACCATGATCACCTCTATGAAAAATGCAACAAGGATACCAGCGAGTGTCTTAAACGAGCGAAGTCGTTTCAAGCATCAAAACAATACCTATTATAGCTCATTTTAGTAGGTTCACAAGAGCCAAAAAAAGTATGTTACTTACTGGTGACGATTTCGGGGACGCTTTCCTTCGTCAAGTCGACCGTCAGATCAGCCTTCTCAGGGACCTCATACTCCTCATCAATACCAGCAACGCCCTTGTACTCTCCCTTGCGTGCCTTGGCGTAGACACCCTTCCTATCAGTGGCCTCGCATTGCTCGAGAGGAGTAGCGACGTGGATGGTGAAGAAGTTTCCACCAGCTCCAGCAGAGTGCAGGACGTTGCTCTTGATGGCATCGCGAGAGGCAGCCTTGGGTGCGACGGGTGCGGCGATGACGGCTGCGCCAGCGCGAGCGAGCTCGGAGGCGACGAAAGCGAGGCGTTCGAGGTCTTTTGAGCGTTGTTCGGGGGTAGCGGAGAAGGCTGTGTTGAATAGAAGTCAGTGGGTGGATTTGATGAATGATTGTGGGCGAAAGGTGCTTACGAGCATCGAGATCGGGGCGGATGCCGTCACCTAGGAGGAGGGAGACACTGCGACCACCTTGCTGGTTGAGAGTGACTTGGAGCGCCTTGGCGATGGTGTCCTTGCCGGAGTTGTGGAGACCAGTCAAGAAGAGAACGAAGCCCTGCTTGCTGCGTGGAGGGTAGCTCTCGCGAAGAGTCTTGACAACAGCGCTGTAGGTGAATGTTAGTGAGCTTGCGCTGCAACGAATGCCCGAGTACGTACTCGTAACTGAACCAGTCGGGGATGGGGGCACCGGTCTTCAGCCTCCTGCGAAGCTCAGTACCAGAGATATCGAGAGTTTGGACACCCTTGGGTACTTCGTCGACGGGTTGATACTCATCCATAGAGGGAACATAAGTCATCTGCTGGAATGGAACCATCTCGATCTGGATCTCATCGCGGAACTTGGTGACGAGGTCTTGTGCGTCGTAAGGGCCATAGAAGTCCTTGCCCTGCGAGTTCTTGCCAGGACCGGCGTGGTCACGACCAACGATGAAGTGAGTCGCGCCAAAGTTCTTGCGGATGATGGCGTGCCAGACAGCTTCACGAGGACCAGCCATACGCATGGCAAGGGGAAGAAGGGCGAGGTGACCCATACCGTTGGGGTACTTAGCCATGATGGCCTCGTAGACACGAACACGGGTGTAGTGGTCGACATCACCAGGCTTGGTGAGACCGACGACGGGGTGGATGAGTACGTTGGCTTGGCGTTGGCGGGCAGCGAGGACAGTGAGTTCGCGGTGAGCACGGTGCATGGGGTTACGGGTCTGGAAGGCGACGACCTTGCGCCAGGCGACTTTGTGGAAGTGCGCACGAAGCTCAGCGGGGGTGTCTATTGAGTTAATCAGTATTGTTTCGGAGTGGCCAAAGATCACAGCAGTTGAACGTACAGCGAAGAGCGACATAGTCGAAATGAGTTGGGGGCTGGATTGCCTGGAGTTTTCCGCCAACGTAGAAATCCTTAACCTTATTACGGAGGTATGCGACAGCGGGGTGGGCGGGATCGTCAGCTCCGAATACTTGCTCAGCTTCCTTGACCTTGTCGGGCTGGTAGATGTCGTCGACTGGAACAAAACACGTCAATATTTCTGGACGGCAGACCACTGGTAGAGATGCAGCTCACTGGTGATGATAGCAAGAGCCTGATCGTCACGAGGATCACGAAGAACAAGACGAGCACCCGGAGCGATTCCCTTGGCGGCTATATCTTCTTGAGAGACATCCAAGGTGATTGGCATAGCAAAAACGTTTCCGTCAACAAGGCGGAGGGTATCGACGACGCTACATATCACGATGAGTGACGTCAAAATGCAAGCAAGAAATTTCTCACCTCTTGTAATCGGCCTCATTCATAAAGCTTTCCAGTGGGCTAAAGCCACCGTTGATGATAAGCTCCAAGTCACACAATTGGCGCTACATCGTTGTTAGTTACGACGCAAAAATTATCAGAAGAAAAGCTGACCTCAGTGAGAATGATTTCAGGGAGGACAGAGGCCTCAGCTTTTAAGCTCTCACGGATGGGTGCATCACGAGCAACGAGGTCCTAAGGAAGATACCTTAGCAATCCTTTCTACCAGCACAGTAGAAATCGTATATACCTTGAGGACTCCTCCATGGGGTGGGTTGGCCATGATAATATGAGTTGATGAGGATTTGAATGTGTTATTGGAGTTGATGTGAATAGGCGGTGCACCAGTTAAAGGAGAGGTGGCGGGAATGAGTTGATGGGGCCTTGAAGGGTGGGACTACTGGGTTTTATACCTGAGCAGTTAGTAAATCAATACAACCTGGTAAGACGACGATGGCATAGACAATCCTCAATTCACGACAATCCCACTGGCTCGCCTTGTCGCCGTTCTGCATGTATCTGGAATTCTGTCTCATGCTGCCGCATGCCCGCCCCAAACGACGCCAGCAATTCGTTTATGACTGACGAGAATCAGAGACAAGATGCTGAGGAAAATGCCGCGGACCAATCACAATGCAGGTATATAGCAAAGGCGGATCACCGAAGCTCGCATGCTCTTGTATCCCAGTTATGTGATTGGTCTGCGCTCAAAGAACATAGCTTCCGCCTGATGACACGTATCTGGAATTGAGTGAATTATTTGGAATCATGGCCGCAAGACGTACCATTGTGCTTGATGTCATTCGACCATCAAGGAGGCTATTCTAACGAGTTTGTTCACTGTTGAGACTAGACCGATGCACCCGTTTGTCAGATTCTGACTGGTCTTGCCTGTGTTCTACCTTTGGACATAACGGACTCGGGTATAGGGCTATATACATTAGACAAGCAACGTGTAGATGGCTATACAGGTGCTATCTTATCGTGAGCTTTACTAAGATACTAGTAAGTAGAACATCAAGAAACGATGCTACCGAGAGATAACTTACAGATACAGTACTGTAGTTAACATTGAACCGTTTGCTGACCATGTCGTGGTGCCGGAGTAAGCTTGATAATTATCATAATTTTGAATGAGGAATAAAATAATTATTGGCGGCGCCCCAATTCGGTGATGGCCTCGGCCTTTTCAACTGATTGCCGGACACTTATCGTGGCGGCATCCTACTCGGCGTCTCCACAATAAAATGAAGCACCATGTTCAATTTCGCGATCTCGGGTATTTACGCATTAGGCAAAGAAACATAGCGCGGTTTCCACAGCACGAGCAAACACTGTTGCATTTCTCGAATCTCCATGGTATGTTGACACGTGCCGCATATGAGTATGAGATTCACGTCCAGAGCTAGTCTGTAGCTCTCTACCCACCGCAATTTGACAATCTTTGCTTTCACCGTACCCAATTGATGCATCTCTGACATATGGTTTTAACATTTCAGATTGAAAATGCAGTAGTAGATCTGCTGAAGAAAGTTATCGGTCGGTGTCCCATAATACATGGTTGAGGTCTAGTAGAAAGCAATAAATGTACAGCAGAGTATACATACATAATACGGGCATATAGATTCATCAGAGATCGTGCAGCCTGTCTTGCACGGACGTACGATGGCCGAATTTCCTTGTTATGCATGGAGCATAGTTCATAACCCATGTTCGTCACAGTTATTCCTCTTGGGCAAGGTCGTTCTTCTTTGGGATTCCATCCTAATAGTCTTCCACGGCACCATCCCAACCTCCTCTATCCCGCGACCCACTCGCCCCTACCTTCGTCTTTCCTCTTGCCTTTCTCCCTCCAAGCTCCTTATACATCTCTCGCATCTCGTTCTTACTCGGCTTCGAGATCCCGTCAGTCTCCGCCTTCCACCTCTCCTCCCTGATTTCCCTAGGTGTTTGATACCCAGAGGAAAGAACAGGGGACAAGGGACGAGAGTAAGAAATAGGAGAACGCTCGCGTGAATGGACAGTACGGAGGTATGTGGTGCGCCAGTTTTCTTTAGACTCTCTTTTCGACCACTTGCCCGGTGGTAGAATATCATCGTGAAAGTTTTCCTTGCGGTAGTGCTGGAACCAGACTTTAAAAAAACAAACGTCGTCAGCGACCTCCAAATCTTGCTGAAAGGGATTCAAAACATACCATAGTTCAAAGTCTGGCTCTTAGACCACCTTCTCGATACCCTTGCGCACTTGGCGAGCTCCCTGATCGATAATTGACCAAATATCCGCTGCGATATATCCGTAGGAAGCACTCTCAGTGGATCCTTCGTAGACCTCGTGCTCGATGATAGTGAGCTCAAACCCCGCAAATTACTCCTACGACTAGGCGAGGTTGCCCTGGAGGATGGGCGAGAGGATGGTCTGGAACGGGCTGGGGTGCCTGGGATCGATACCTGCATTCCAAAGCGGAATTTCGTTCCGTTCCGAGATCGTTGCGAAGCAGATGAGTTGCGGAAAGTCAGCGAAATTTTGTTTGTGAGATAAAGCACGAGGGGGACGGTACGTACGACGTTGACGAGCTCGTCCTCGCTGTCTTCGTGGTCGTCGCCGTTGATGTACGCCGACGCCAGCTTCTTATCTAATGAATCAAGTGTTTGTGTTCGTAGAACGTCTTGTAGTAGACTCATTGTTAGCAGAGTCAAGGGGATGGTAGAGGTTGTGGGGGGAGAGAAAGAGTAAATGGGTTTTCTCTTCAGCAGAGCTTGGTTTATATAGTGAGGGCGGAGCAAAGCAATTTGCTGTAAAAGTCAAAAGACAAGTTTGATTTCATCCGCTCGTAAAAGCAGTGCAGGCCGGATGATGTCATCCGGATGCCGCTTTCTAGCGCCGAAGAGGCCCAAGTTCGAATCCCGGCGTGGTCGAGTCAAGACACAGAAATTACAAACAATCTGAGTAAGACAATGTACTATATACATTCGTGAGGATACTGCGGTACATATCATGGAGATAATAAATAAAGTAAAGACAGCGGGAAAGCAGAGAGAAAAAAGCTAGTAAGAGTGCTGAGTGGCGATTCCGAAGACGGATGAGAATAAAAACAGTAAGTCAGATCGAGAACACGAGAGGACCAG
Source organism: Irpex rosettiformis (assembly GCA_022160335.1). Lineage (NCBI taxonomy): Eukaryota > Fungi > Basidiomycota > Agaricomycetes > Polyporales > Irpicaceae > Irpex > Irpex rosettiformis. Next base: position 607,679 of record MU274909.1, on the reverse strand, counting down.
AGAAAGCCGGATTTGAGAGAGATAGCAATAGCTGAGCAACAGGAAAGTGAGAGCATGCGTTTTTAGTTCAGCGTCCTAGAAGTCGTTCGTATCAGCAACCGGTGCCGGTTCAGACGAGTCAAAACTCGGAAAGAGAGTTAAGAACACACTAGTATAAATTATGATGAATGATCATGATATGGATGAGTCGTATTTGTTGTCCGCTACCGGTCGCAGGGTTCCTTTTCATTCTTCGTACACTTCCCCCGCCTCTTTCCCTTTCCCTTCCCCGTCCTCTCTTTCGCATCTGCCACCTTCTCTGAATCGTCTTCGAACATTTATTCCATCATTAGGCTTCATGAATTCTTGATTTTCCAAAGCCTGAGCGGTAGACGCGCCTTCCTCAAGCTGGAGCTGGCCAGAAAACAGAGCTGGTAAGGTTTCATCTTCTTCGACGCATGACCCTCGCTCTCAGAGTTCGAATCGCCGCCGCAGCTATCATCAATGCTCAGGCGCCGCTTGCTGTTATTTGACACCCATGAGAAAGCGGATGACCCAGACAATATGCTGGAGTGCGGAGGGGCATGCGCGGGATTGGAGGAGCCTGAGGTGCAGAAGAGGATGCGGAACTGATATGGGAGGGAAGGCTCTGAACATTAGGCAGCTCTTAGACTGGGCCTTCGTCCTCAAGATCCTTGTGCTCTTCAAGGTCCTCAAGACAGACGCAGCTGGCGTCATCTCCGTCAAATTCTTTCTCTCTGGCGTCATCAAGTTGTTGATATAGTTGATGATGTTCCTCGGCGCGGCGATGTTGTTCCTCGTCGTATTGGCGTTGCTCATCGGCGTCCCGGGTGGCCATTTAGCTTCCAGTCATTTGACTAGACTAGACAGTCCGATATAGCTTCTCGATAGAGTCTTAACTCGAACTGCGAGGGTAAGGGTCCTTGGCAACGGCATCTCTGTCCCAGCCGCTCGACTCGACAGCATCATTGAAGATATTCAACCAGAACATGGAAGGCATCAGTGTTTCCCGCTTGTTCTTCAGCTCCTCTAGGGCAGTCTTCGGATCCTTTTTGGGGGGTTCATGTATGGGTCACATCCAAGAAAATAAGGCCAAGTCATCAAGGCGTTTTGTGGATTTCTGACCCTCAACTTTACCGCTGTTGCCAGAGGCTCCCGGATCTTGTCCCCCAGCAATCAATGCCTTGACAGAGTCCTTCAGAAATTAGCATTCGAACCACACAACAGCCATCCGACGACGATATTTACCCTCCGGCCCAGGTGGCAGTACGAGTTGAAAGTCAGATTGATGGGGACCTTCCTAATGGGGCGTTTTCCTAGGGAAATCTGAGATCTGTTTCATTCGCACGATCCCAAAAGGGCAACTACCGTCGAATATCGCTCTGGGACGTCCCTTTGTGATTAATGAAACAGTCAATAATCAGTACCTCCTCACTTCAGTGTGGTTTCAACAGGATACCAGCATGGCTGACATGCATTTTCCAGCATAAACCCGGGCTTTTTTCTACCAAGGTAACAGCACGGAAGTTGAACCATTGTTTCACGCGTGGCCAGCACGCGGCCTTCTTGAACGTGTTCAAGTTCGGTGGACGTGTTCATTGTAGATAGTCAAGTCAGATTAAGCCCATATTTTCTCTTATTATAAATGATGCAATTTTCTCCGATAGGAAATAGTAGGGGAAAGAATTGACGATCTCCATGAAAAGCCTTTGGCAGACCTTTTTGCTTGCTGTGTCACAGTGGGCCCAACTTCAATCAGAATTCTTGGATGTGACTACTAACACTAACGACCCGAATGCAAGCGTCGAGGTCTTAGGTACACAAACAAATGTTTAGACTCCCTTTCGGGCAGCATTGTCTGGTCTCAGAGTAAGCTCTCCGCACTCCACTTCGAGTTCAGAGGCTCCCGAGTCATGCCACCAACTTTTAACGACGGACAACAGCGACGCTCATCTTACTCTCGTCGTTCCTCCGAAGAGAAATAATGATGGTGATACTGCATACGGTTCTTATATCAGGGATCAGCAAGAACCAAACTTGAAAGAGTCGGAGCTCGAAACTTTATATCCTTCGCTTATAGATGGACTCGTCAATGTAAACGCGATCCGTATCCTAGTACATGTAAGCTGTAAGGTAACTTCCAGTAAGCAGCAAACTACTACTAGCACCAGAGAAAGTCCGTTATAGGTACACAGAACAACATACTGTCAACTGAGAATTCTCAAAGAAGACGAAACGGAGAAGAAAAGAAAACAAAAGAAAAAAGAAAAAAGTATCCAGTAGTGGGGCAACCAAGATTTTCAACTCTTTCGCAGGGATCACCGTAAATGTTCTCAGCGCAACCATCACCACTGGTACCACCATTCCTGCCTTTGGCACTGAGCCTGGCCCTTAGTGGCCGACATTCCCGCCGTTGGCACTGCCCGAGTTTCCAGAGGTGCCTGCGCCACCGGCCCCTCCTGTTGCACCGTTACCATTAGCGTTCCCACCGTTACCGCCAATACCGTTCCCGGTGGTGGACGTGCCTCCAGCACCGCCTGTCTGAGCTAGAAAATTGGTCTCGTCAATCGTCAATCCAAGAGAGACAAAGGGTGAAGTTGATTTACTGGTAGGACCGACTGGGGATGGGCCGTGAGGCGGGAAGGGGATGAAGGGCGGGAAATGAGGCGGGAAGTGGGGCGGGAAGTGGGGCGGGAAGTGAGGAGGGAAGTGAGGGGGCGGCCTGTGCGGAGGGAAGTGAGGAGGGAAGTGAGGAGGGAAGTGAGGGAAGTGATGAGGAGGGAAGTGATGAGGAGGGAAGTGATGAGGAGGGAAGTGATGAGGAGGGAAGTGATGAGGAGGGAAGTGATGAGGAGGGAAGTGAGGAGGGAAGTCACGAGCGACAATATCAGGCTCTGGCTCCCTAGCGACGAGCCCGTTCTGAAGGGGAGAGGCAATAGCTGGGGCAGCGACGGCAGCGAGGATGAGTGTCAAGATTGAGCAGCGCATGATGAGAACTCGGGAGGTGAGCTGTCGAGACTGAGTACAATCACTTGGATTGGTGAGGAGAAAGAGAGGCCTTGCACCTCTGATTTTATACTTGAGAATATCTGCAGAAGATTTCCAGTCATAATCGTCGTCGGTGTTCGAGACCTGAGAAAGGGGGGCGGCGGGGTTGCTTGGTGTCAGGAGTTTGTGCGAGATACGCTAGTATAGTTTGCACTACAAAGTTATGTGAACAAGGCTGCACAGACGTACATGCAAAGAGATATCAGGTATGAGCACTTACTCAACTTAATCTCAGGAGGCCCCCTACACAATCTCGATCTGAAAAAAAAGGGTTGGTAGCTACATCCCACCAAGGAGAAAACGTACACCTTATGGTAGTCCTTCCAGTAAGTGTAGCACTCGAAGACCGACGTACAACGGAATCAAAGATGGTGCAAGGGACAGAAGCAGTGATCCGTACTTCTGGTACGACGTGACTAACACGCACACTGCGCCAGGGACCAAGTGGCTTCCGTTCAGGGCAGCGAGGAACTCTGTGTGCTATGGAATAGTCAGCTGATATTTTGATAGCTTCGTATTCAGAACTCAAGGGATGATTACTTACTAAAGCGTTGGTTACGAATGAGCTTGGATTTTGTGGCAGTTACTTTCAATAGTACATGCCGTCCAAAGCGGCATTGAAGCGATAAGTTGTTTTAAAGGATCCCGCTACTATCACTGTTGAGAGGACAGATTGAAACAAGCAAACGCACCTCATTATTCTCTATCGCAAGTAACTCGGTGTGGGAAGCTCCTAAGAAGTAAGTTCTAGAGGGTAGTACGATGCCCCGATGCAGCATCGCATAGTATTTGGTCGTGTTAGGATCAAAGGATACTACACAACACGACCAAACAGAGTGCAATTAAGCGCTCAAATTTCAAATGCTGTCGGCAATATTTCGACTGATTCGAAGTTCGGACGGTTTGCCTCCGTGATACTTTGGATCACGAGTCCAGGAGTAGCAATGCAGGTATCAAGGTACCAGGCACTGCTCGATCTTCAATTCGCAAGAGTTTATCGAACTACCTCTACTACAGGCCACGTTAGGGGTGCATTTTAGGGATGGTGCGTCTTCACGAAATTTCTCTCGATCGTTAGCAATGTACTATGGAAAGTCCGGTGGAAAAAGCACGCACGCACTAGGTGAAATGCCCTATACGATATTTATTCATGATTTCCATGGATCAGGGAACAGTCGTCGGCGTACTAGACACAACTTCATAGTTATAGCGGCTTGCCCTATATGTTTTCTGTCTCCTACCGAAAAAGGACGAATTAACACAGTTCTCACGTCGCAAACGCAAGGCACAATACTACTCAGAATTAGTGTGACGATACTTGCCATATTTGAAAGAAAGGAGACCTCAAAGGCTTCTACGTGATCTAGGTAGAACGCGCTCCTATGCATCCTATAGGTCTCTATAGACACATCCTTGTCCGCCGAACGTATCCCCCAAAATTGGTCTGAACAGCTATATGTGAGATTAAATGATCGCAGTGCTATTGTTACTCACCAACAACTTGATCGTTTTTGCAATATTGATGTTTAACAGCGTCCGAGAAGAGCTCAGATAAAGGTACACTAGGGTTAAAGATATGAGGGGGAAATGGAAGGAGAAGGATTTGGGGGAGATATCTAGGAGCAAGAATTAATACCAAACAAGGCCAAAAGCTGTGGCGGTCGTACATTTCTGGTTAGAGTCGAAGCTGTCTATTTCAAGTCGAGCTGATTATTTCCGAAGTGAATCGTAAAGCGTTCCACCGACTACGAGAACCTATGTCAACCCTGGATGACAGATAGAGGATTGATATCACGCACGTAAACGTATTAGCTCCCAGACTAGTGCCTTGCTCCGGGAGTGACAACCCCGCTACATAGAGCCTAGGCTCGTATAGAGCCATAGACAGTAAAGTATCAGAAAGGCAGTCGCCATAGAGAGAACATTACCGTCTGTAATCCAGTCGAGGTCATTCGATAGCTTGATCTTCTCTGAACCCATGGCATGCATGCAAAAAATGTTCCCACTGTTGCGTCGTGACGCTCTTCTCCACATGGAGGTTATTGGAATAAGGAAGGAATAAGCCCAGCCAGCCTCTAAGTCGCAAACTCGGTCACTTGGCTCACAAATGCGACACTCATATGTTTGGATTAGTCGAACCCTCTTAGGAACTTACCCTTCTCGATAACCGATTCCTAGCCTCTCGCTTGGATCTCGTACAGTTTCAACCCGTCCTTGAGAGAAAATTTATGAATAGCCAGGCTTATCGTGTTTGATTAGGGGAAGCCTAAATTTTTGGGAAGGACTCGGAGAGGTGCTCCATCTACGTCGTCCAACCTTTGTCGAATTGAAAGCGTGTCGCGGGTGCTTCAAGTCGGATATGAGTGAGTCATAAAGTACAGAGAAGGAGAGGTATATAAGCGGGAAAGGAAGGATAACAGAACGAAGGATACGTACACGCCGGGCTGTTGGCGATCAAGAAGGACAACGCACACCTGCGCAATTAGCATTACATGGTTTAACGCACCGAAATCCTTACTAAGTGTGCTGTCCGAGTCACCTGTGAGCAAAGCTACTAGAAGGGATAATCCTTGATTTATGGTAAATAATACAAAACTGAAAGAGGTGGTAACATGTAAGAAAGGCATCGCACCTGCTGAGAATGTATGTGACTGCTTTCCCACATCTATCTATGAAACCAGTGCTCAAGCTGCCAGTCTAGTTTCTGAAGACACGTCTGTCGGCGGGAGGACAAGCCTCCTGAGTGAGGGAGGAGGACGAGATTCAAAGTCCGCGGTTGTGTATAGCACGTGAAGTGAAGCTTTGAAGTCGCGTCCGAGTCGCGTCTCTGTTCTTCACCTTTCGCATCCTCACCGTCTTTTCATAACATTTCTTTGGCGGAATTGAAGACAAGATGGAAGAAGACACGTCTCCGAAATTTACTCCAGCACTCACAGCATCGTCCCATGATACTGTGACTGCACTGGCAGACGACCCTTTTCTTCATACGCCCACCAAAACCGACACATCGAATACTTCGACACTAAGCTCCTTCCTATTCCCGAGCAGAAGTTTCGATATACAGGTGCCCATATTCCACTATGTAGCTACACTGTTCTTACCTTATTTGAAGCAATATGAGAACATAAAAGATATCGTCCCAGGATGGAATGACGACGAAGTTGATGTACGTACCCACAAGAATTATAACTATGTTAGGGTTCTGACCGTCATCAGGAAATAATGATACTGTCTCCGAAATCAAAGTTGAAAGCAAGTCTGAGTGTCATCGACGAAAGCCAAGAAATCCTCGCTTCAGTATGTCAATATATGCGCTATGTGAAAGAATCTGAACTGTCCTGTAGCTACCCACTGTTGCCTCTTTCAAGCTCGAGCATTCTATTGCCAGCTCAGTAGATTGCCCTCGTGTGTGCATTGCAAGACACACAGAGACCTGCCGACTTTACGTCATCAAAACCTATGCAAAGTCAATCATCTCCTACGATACACCCACTCTAGAACAAGCGATGAAGGAGCAGATGATGCTAAGGCTGCTCACAACGATGGACGCACAGTTCATAATTAAGCTCCTCTGGAGCTTCCAAGATGAGGAGGCAATGCATTTAGTCATGGTACACGCGATGCATTTGAAGGCTTCGCTTCCGCTGATGGTTCTCTAGGACTTCTGCCCCAATAGAGACTTGAAGACGTATATTGAATGCCACGGTCCTCTATCAAATTCTGCCGCCCTGATATGCGCTGCGGAATTGGTCTGTCGGTCTGTCGCTTTCTTGTAATCAATTAATCTGAGTTTATTCGAACAGGTTGAAGCACTGTGCAATCTCCATGCCAGTGACATCACTCATCGTCGGGTTCGCCCAGAGCACATACTCCTCAATGCTTCTGGACACATTGTCCTCGCAGGGTTCTCAAATGCTTCATTTTCTTCACCTAATACCCCTCCATCAAGTACTTCCCAACAGCCAGGCTCATGTTCCCCGGTGAATCAATGGGACGCTCCGGAGGTCGTTCTTGGGTGGACTCAAGACTGTGCCATTGATGTGTGGTCATTTGGCCTTGTACTCTGGTACATGTTAATGGGAACGGTAAGGGATACTTAGTTTATCCCGGTATACTTGTTGACCGTTCTACCGTAGCATCTGCTCATCTCAGGTCCTAGTCACGAGAACCGGTATGCTACTTTGCATCCGAACATACTGTCCAGTCTTATCTTGCACGCTCCCATTCGACTCGATGGTCACGATAAGGGAGAAGTGTGTGATTTAGTGGCTTGGGTAAGTCGGTTTGGATCACGAAAAGATGTCTCCGCTAACGAGTTTCAAGTGTGTCCACCGGAATGCGCGATTCCGCCCTACTACAAGCGATGTAAAAGGACATCCTTACTTCGCAAACATGTAAGTAATTATCAGCTTGGCAAAAATAGCCTTACAGATGGATCCGGAATACAGTGATTGGAATCGTTTGAGAAAGAAACAGTATAAAGGTTGATCTTTTGCTTATCTATCTTAACATTTCTAACGCGACGTTCATATAGTGGATCTACACCCTCCCGGCCCACCATTAGAGGACATTTCGGTTTCCTGCGGTGATTTGAAGGACCTTCCCGGGAGCGAGACTCTTCGTGGGGTCCACATTGCTGGCTTTGACTTTGTTCACCAAGACTCTTCACAGGATCAACTTGACTTTCCTGAAGGAGACTTTTTCTCGCAAGGAAAGTCACTTGAAGTCTCTGGAGATGCTAGTCACTCTGCCGTGCCCTCCGATGACTTTGAATTCTCTTCTGTTCTGGATAAAAGAGCTACATTCGCCAGTGCTGTCGACAGTGTGTACGTCACACCAGCTGGAAGCGTCGGTTCGGAGGTGAAATCAGCAGCTTCTAGCGACGTTCAGTCCACTGCCCTATTCTCTTGTACCTCTTTTGGCGAGCTGAGAGACTCCCTGAACCCTGGCGAAGCCTCTGCCTCCGGTCCACCGAAACTAGGTGTTACAGAAAATCAACAAGACGACTCTCAAAGCCCGAAGAGTACCCATTCAGTACCAGCAAGACGTGCAAGTGATTCTATCTGCCCTGTTCTGACCACTGATTCTATGACTACGCTCACCGGTCGAGATTCCGCACCTATAGTAGCGCCTACTAGCATTCTTCGGCGTGATACAGATAACGACATACTCTCTCGCTCAGCTTCTAGAACTTCTGTCCTTGGCCTTGGCAATACCAGTCGACCTCCGTCCGCTATGAGTCTCGGAGGCGCTCGTGGACTGAGACTGCGCAAATATGCGAGTTTGAACTTTGACTTGGACACCGTTACTTCGCTGGACAATGATGACTCTTTTACTCGGCCTCAGTCTTTCAATACGTCTAGGAGAGTCTCGTTTGTGGATTCCTTAAAGGATTGCTCTAGTGGCAAAGCTATTGACGCGAATGCGCCGAATTCGAAGGCAGAAGAGTCTGTCGCTAAACTCGCTACAGCTTCACTCTCTGCGCCGATTGGTATGGGGCATCCGTGGAGTCTCAAGAATCTCAACAACTTCAGAGTGGCTTCGCCGTCTTGGCACGTAACCCCAAACTTGACCAGCACCCCTGCTACTAGCACTGGAAGCGGACCCGCAAATATGCACAACAAGCTTAAGAAAAAACAACGCACAACGAGTACACCCGTCCTCTCTGCGACGCCACGTTTGCAAGACAAGACGGTTGACTTACCCGAGGGATTGAAGCAAATCGGTTTGGGTATTGGGTACACGCATACGCCTAGTCGTATGATATCACCTCGGTTTCCTGGGTTTAGTCCCGGAGAAGGTTCACATAGGTTGCAGAGTCCAACTTCGACGCCTGGGAGGAGAGCCGTGTCGATCATTGGGACGACTAGCGCTATTCAGAGGTGTACGTCGATTTTCTCTGGGTTGAGGCATGGGAAGCAAGGTATGGGTGGGAGCGAGAAGCGTGGGCAGGGAAGATTGGATGCGTTGGTTGAGAGGGCGAGTGAGGAGAGCGATGCGTTGGAGGCAGTCATGAGGGAGATGTATGGGACGTCGTGGACCGCGGAAGGGGGTAGTCCTTCCTATGGTGAGGGAGGCCCAGAAAATGTGAGGAAGCCGGGGAAAGTATATTCTGTGCCGGGTATGCCTGGAATGACGGAGACTTTGACGAGGTCCAGAGCGGATGCGACCAGTTCGACGTTGAGGTTGGTTGAACAAACAAGAGAAGCAGAGCTATGAGGGTTGTGATCGGGCTTTCAGTTGAAAGTTGTTTGGTATGGTTATTGTGTCCCATGTGTTGTTATATGTCTTTTCCTTGGCTTCGACGCCATTTGAAGCAATTTCATAAGTGTACGTTTCAAAAAGTATGGTTCGTCCGAGATGAAGGGTATACAAAGGTTATTTGACAGTTGTGTAAAATACAGCATGTATAAGTAAGTCGGTAGTCTACGTTTAGTATTGTCATTGATAGCCTTTCCCTAGCCCAACGCCTAGGAATGCCTTCGGTTTTGGGTGCAACCTATCCCAGGGCAAAGGTCCACGGAACAGCTCATTGCTCACGCCATCCACAGACACAGGACACCAGTTGAATAGGGCACCGAGTTCAGGGGCGGATATGAAGTATGGGTGATAACGAATGTGAGGGTTTCGTGAACGGCGTTTGGAAAGAAGGACACCATGACAGCCGTAGATGTCCCTCATGTATGGGATATATCCGTTAATTTCCTGGTGAGACAGGTTTTGAAACAAATTTCAACATAAAGAACGCGGACTAGAATCGAAATGGCGAGCACGTACCTCGCCCTCCCTCGCCCTCTCGATGTCCTGCCCTTCGGCATCAATGCCGATATATTCGAAGCGGTTCAAAGGCCATCGTATTGCAGCACGATGAAGCTCTTCGAACCGTTTGCGTTTCATCTCATAGCCAACCACCGTTATTCTTGTAGGATAACGTCCAGTATACTCATGGAACCGTGCGATGGAGAAGATAAGATTTTGGAACGAGTCCAGTGCATCCTCTTCGGTAGTGACGCGTGTAAAGGAGGAAGAAATAAGGTTGGTTACGAGGGATAGTTGATGATACGATGAGGCTTCTGTGTGCGGGGACTGGGATTTGGTATTTCCCCTGTTCGTTCCCGCAGAACGGTTCAGCACACGCCTTGCAGCCTAAAAAAAACACTTACCCGCTGAATATTAACAGAGCACTCTGATCCTTCGTGACGATGTCTATCCTACCGAGGGTATAAAGTTACATGGCGGCAAAGAGCTAAAGATGAAGATGCCGCCCACCCTTGGGATATGTGTCGGTGGTATGCATTGATGCGCGCAGCCTTGTCTCCCTGTTGGAAGGACTCCATAAGCCACTCTGTCTCGACGAAAGTGTCCTCTTGCCTGGACCCCTTCCATATAGAATGACCAGGCACGATTACGAGGTGCTCAAGCGAGCTAATAGGCTCGTCTCTTGCGATTGTCGCCAAGATAGAGCGAGGGAGTGGTACCTGTAACTGCAGACGAGGTTCTGGTCGAAACCAGTAATAAAGATTGAGCAAAAATGAGAGAGCAAAGAACGTAAGAAGAAGGATAAATCCTAAGTTTGTAACGCGAGCACGGGTGAGTAGGACATCGCGCCACGGCCGTTTGTGGTGGTGCTGTGGGCCGTATTTCCGTGAGTAGAACTGGACGGGAGTCGGGAGCATTGCTAGCGACGACCGATGTGGCTAGATGTCGGAGACAGTCTCCTGCTGAACGTGTTGAGCAACGTCGTCGCCGTCGCTGAACTTGAACGGATGCCTGGCAACTTGCAAGTACGGGGGCGCCACCAAGGACATGGCTTCCTTTTTCGAGGTTATTCCGGGCCGTGCGGACCGCTTCTGAAAGTCGAGTCCTTCGGACCTTGGTGACCTTGGTCCTTCGCCGACCCGAGGTCGACTTTTTTACTCCCAACCTCCATCTACCTCCAAGTCTGAGCTTACATACCACTCTGGAGCAAAAGAGTCAACATTCTCCCTTGAAAAAAATATAATCTTATTTAGAAACAGGAGCGAGTCCGAAAGTCTGGCATACCTCGCTTACCAGCAGTCATCGCCAGTCATAATACTGTCAGACTTGTCATAAGGCGGCAGGTACAGTCCTAGGCCCATCTATATAAAATATTCAAGTCTGGACACAGAATGCTGATGGTTCCTTGCCTATGCACTTCACACAACGACGTATCTCCTTGTTTCAAAAAGCGGGAAAAGAAGCACTATGTAAAAAAAAAACGCCCCGACAGGGGAGAGCTGCTTAATATCCCTAAGTTCTTGCTTATCCCTTGTTCTGTGAAGACATTCAATATGACGGAATCACCATTAATCTCTGCATAGGTTGTGGCTCAGGTAAGGTTTCACGGTTCAAGGTGCGCAGCTATGTTGAACGTACCTCATGCATTGTTTAGGCATGGACCCGGTCTGGTCTTTCAGCCCTCACGTCGATGGAAAACAGCTTCCGTAACGGCTGCCGACAGTTTATATTCTTTCCTCGCCCCGACGAGATCGAGAAGCATGCTCCATGATTTCGTACTGCCCGGTTTTGCCCAGTAGGATGCGCCCAGTATACCCCTTGTTCTGTGGATCTGCTGGGAGAATCAACTTATGGTGATCTGAGAGATACGTCGACCTCGAGACTGGATATGAACGTTGAACATTCATCGAAGATGGATTGGAAGCTTACTACCCCTTGCACTCCGCAGTCGGCACCTGTGCTTTTAAGAGCACGGAGGTGTCACTTCGGAAGGCTAAAAAGTGCGTGATGCCGCCGTTCATCGAGCAGCACCCCTTCATGGCTGCCCGCGATAAGCATGACAAGTCCCGAGTTGTGCCATTGGATAACGTACGCATCTACCAGCTTTACCAATTAGCGTTACGCTGACCCTGTCCTTGACTCCGTTATTCTAGAACTCCGTCTGGCGAGGGCACACATCCGTCAACATTTGATTGTCTTTATGACATTGTTACAGTCAGCGGGAGATGCTTCGTTTAGCGACCGTCTGTGGACAGCTCTTAAGAGAGGACTCGAAATGTTCTTTGAGTGGTCCAGGAATCCTCCCACTCTCTCTGCTGATCATCTTTGCTCTGTCTAGGTTCCCATACCCATTTGTGCGGTCATGGACTACGATGCATACGATGCTTTACTCCATCATATATTTAAGCAGGTGAGTCCTACATACAGCTTATTCTTCTCTCCACATAATGACTCGTTCACTCCTAGACTCAGGGGGATGCTTGGTTCAAGCCTTCAGAAGAAAACGTACACTCTGGAGTCTGCCTCCGAGTGGATTCAGGCAAATTTCGAGTATTTCCCTATGAGAACAGGCACCTCGAGCCTTTTGAGGCTGCCGTGCGGAGTCTCAATCCTGTCGTGGCTGTCAAGACACGGAGCGCTGCCATACATGCCGCTCTCGCCAGTATGTGCGTATCACGGCATGTTTGACACTTTACACATATTCATGCCAGAGTTCTTCCCGGAAATTCAGAAAAGACAACGAGGATGCCATCTATTTGGATGGCGACACGCGGATCCAAATCCTGGATAGCATTTCATACCTCCCTCGAGCAGATAGGGAGCAATGTGGGGCTTTTATCGTTAGTGATTCATTTTCTTCGACACTACACCTGCTGAATATGTTCTGTAGCGCGACGAGCGTGTCCTCGTTGTCTGGGCATATAACCTCGACAATATAATCCCTGCTTGTCGCGACTTTGAAGACAAACTAATCTCCCTTGTCTGGAAGCAACGCTCTGGCTTTTCGCCTCTTGCGTCTTCAGCCCCCCCTTCCGCCGCTGGCTCCAATGCCAACCTTACAGAGAAGCCCATAGAGGATATCAAAGAATCCGAGGTGTCTGCCAAATCGCTGCAGAAACAAGAACACAAGAACTCCAAGAAATCGAGGGGCTGCGGTATCTTTGGGTACTTTGTATCCAGTAAGGATGATGTGGAGAAGACAGCTTCACAGCGTCCAATGAGGATGTTCGCCCCCGTATACGGTGGACTGACCATTGCAATGGCACTCTGTGAGTAAATGCTCGCAGTTCCGTCACATTTCGCCCAGTATTGACCAGTCGACCGATGACTACTTCTCAGTCTTTGTGGGAAGCGGTGTCGCCACCTTGATAACGGAAATTGCCCTTGACGGTTCTTACACTCGTTTGTGTCTGTTGGTTACTACACCGTTCCTGTTCTGTGTATCTTTGGTAAATATGTGGCGTATCTTTCTTCCATTATTACTCATCCACCTATCTCCTCCTAGTTCTTCTGCTCTCAGATCATCAACAACGTCTCCATGATGTGAGCGCATCTTCCACCTTCAGAATCTTCTCATTTCTCACACGAGCGCTAGATTGGGCCCCGTCGCTCAATACCACCAGAATTCGAAATACTACTCCGCCGTCCCACCTGCGCCCAACAAGCTCGTTGATACCAACCTCCCACATGTCACGGTAGAGATGCCAGTTTACAAGGAAAGCCTGAAGGAAACGATGTGGGTCCCGCATTTATTGATGGACCTACAGAACCTGACTAGAGGTTGTTTATTGAAGTGCACCCTCTGTATACTCGCTCAAGAAGGCGATGCAGACCTATGCTCGTCAAGGCGGCACTTCGTCTATCTTTATCCACGACGACGGATTACAGCTCATCTCAGAAGAAGATCGTGCCGAGCGCATCGCCTTCTACGCCGATAACAATATTGGATGGGTAGCGCGTCCTCCTCATTCTAACGCTCCTGATGGCTACAAGCGTGCTGGACGCTTCAAGAAGGCGTCCAACATGAATTACGGCCTTGCGCTGTCTCTCAAGCTCGAGAAACATATGGCTGCTATGATTGCCGCGGCTACGGCCAACGGCGAGGACATCGACGAAGATGATGATATTGAGGATAAGGCGATGAACATGGCTATTGAAGAAATTTATGAGGAGAGTGGGCGTAAATGGCGCCCCTGGGCATGCAATGGCAAATCCCTCCGCATCGGTGACATTATTCTCATCGTCGATTCTGACACAATCGTGCCCGAAGACTGTCTCCGTGATGCCGCTCGCGAGTTAGCGGAATGCCCGGAAGTTGCTATCATCCAACACGAGTCGGATGTCATGCAGGTCGCGTTTCACTATTTCGAGAACGGCATCGCCCACTTCACCCGTCGGGTTAACAAGTGCATTTCCTTTGGCTGCGCAAACGGAGAGGTGGCCCCGTTTGTCGGTCACAACGCGTTCCTGAGATGGTCGGCGTTGCAGGACGCGGCGTTCGTAGATCCGGATGATGGGGTGAAGAAAATTTGGTCAGAGTCGAATGTGTCGGAAGACTTCGATATGGCACTCCGCCTCCAACTGAAGCATTACATCATACGCTGGGCGACCTACTCTGAGTGCGGGTTTAAGGAAGGTGTCTCACTAACGTGCGACGATGAATTGAACAGGTGGCAAAAATATTCATATGGTGCGTTATCCGTTGTTTGGTACTCCTACCTGCTAGCTTATCGACGCTACAGGGTGTAACGAGCTTATCTTTCATCCCCTTGTTCAATGGTGGTACAAGGGGCCTATCACAAAGCAACTCCGTATTTTCTTATGGTCCTCAGCACCTGTTCATTATAAGGTCTCTATGATGGCATATATGTTCTCGTACTGTGAGTGATGGTTTTCTATCATCATACAGAGAACTGTTTGACTGAGGCTGGCGATTGCAGATGGCCTGGCAGCCGCAGCAGCGCTTTCAATCTTGAACTACCTTTTCCTCGGGTGGAGCGAGACGGTAGACGGATTCTATCTACACAGTTTCGAGATTTGGCTGGCTTGCACTGTCGTCTTCCCCGGTGCTGGAAACATTGGTTTTACGCTTCTGGAATACCGGCTTGGGCAACGCAGCATCATCGAATCCCTCATTGAGAACCTCACCTGGGTGCCATTCTTGTAAGTCCATCGCTGTTGTTCCGATTTGGTTCTCAGTAGCCTGACTCTTCTGCTAGCTTCTTTTTCTTCGGCGGTCTCAGCATCCACTTATCCCAGGCTCTCCTCGCTCACATGTTTTCGTACAATATTACTTGGGGCGCCACCAAAAAGGAAGTTGAACGTTCTAATTTCTGGCTCGAAGTACCCAAGATCCTCAAGCGTTTCTGGCTCTCCCTTGTCATCTGTATCCTTGTCTTCGTTGGAATGGCTATTCTATCCACGAGTATCGTACCGTTGGGGTGGCGGATACCTGGATGGGAATGGGCCCTCATTTTACCCCTGGCCATTACCGCTGGATGCCACATATTATTCCCCATTGTGTTGAACCCTTGGTTTATGATATTTTCATACTAGCCTTTAAATTATCGTTGCTGCTATTTATTCCCCCATCCTTCGTCGTTAGATAAACACACACCTTCGCCGGCGGCTGAATATTACGTGAGATATATGTCACCTTCATCCACCCATACCACTTTCATTGACGATATTTCCTGAAGCATGGAATGCCTATATACCTTTCTACATTGAATATATAGATTTAGATGATAGCGATTTGCACGTTAATTGCAAAGCCTGAGTGGAAGGAACTTCAAGTTCTGTTCCCTTACCAAGCTCGGACTGCTAGAGTAGAGGAATGGAATTGATCATCATATGGATTACAAATCATACAGGACAGATGGTTGAAAGGTAGAGAGAGTCGTAGAGTCATCATTATTGTAAACCAACTGAAAGATGCATAGATCAGTCAATGAGTCCACACTCAGAGGAACGAGCGTCACTTGCTTTAAGCAAATCAACTTTTCTCGTTCAGATTCGATGAATTCAGCACCGTTGAGCTGGATACGGTGTGCATTTCGATAACCTATTCTCGATGTCAGTGATTCCTTTCGATGAACAGTATGATTGACGTCCAGGTACCTGGTCATCAGGGACTTTCCGGGAACTATATAATTGCTGAGTGCCAAAATTTACTCGGACGTTCCTCCCAGATAACGTGCGATCACTTGATGTGGTGCCGCTACTAGTTCCACTGTCTTCCGTTAGCTGAATAGAGATGGGCCGTTTTGACACCATTTGATTTCGCATATGCTCTCTTGAGTTCAGTAGAGCGAGCAAGGAATTTAGCATGACTAGATAGTATTCGTGAGTATGAAAGTCTAGTAAGCGAGAGGAAGGTTCGAAGGACAACTAGTGCTTACACTTCGGCAACAAGGAAATCAACCCCTCCCATATATTGCTCCTTGGAAGCAGAACTTCCTAATCAACTGCCTTAGCAACTCGTACGAAGGCCTATGCGTGCACCACGTACTGTGATAACGACCGCTATAGCTGTCGAGCTAAGCGGTCAACAGAACAGGCAGTCAGCATACGAACGGTGTGGCAGCTGTAGTGCATGATCATACCATGTCAGAACGCATGTGTTGACACTGAAAAAAATCAGCTTGTTGATGACTGAGGTCGTGCTATGTGAATAGTTCGACGTCTAGTCAGTCTAGAGTTGGGTTATGCAGCAGGATTTGTAACACGTACTTCCTGTTGCGAGTCTGTCTGCTATTCTTTAACAGCACATAGCACACGGACAGCATTATGGTGACGTCAGAGGCAGCTTGTACAGAGCAAGTGACATATCCAAGCCACTTTAATTCATGAGAGTAAATGAGCATCTCCTATTCATATAAACTATATGAATGACCTGCCTTGAACCGTTGCTCCAGTGTTAGAATACTAGGCCAGACAAACCTGTGTTTGGAATGGATTGAGCCACGGTATATTCATGAATATTGACGGCAACATACTGGACTGTGCCCAACACTGAGACAAGCATTCAATAACTGGTTTCTGCCGATAAGTGTAGCAACGTACCAAATGAGGCCACTATACAGACAGCAACATATTATAAGTAACACCATCACCCAACGCCACAAAATTGATGCCTACCAAAAGCAAGGATCGCAAGGGGACCCTAACAATTGATGAAATATGCTTAGCCCTTCGGAAGAATACGGCCCACTTATAATCACGTACGATGCAAAACCACGGCCATCGCGACTTGCTGACTAAATATGCCAGTACAATCAGTATACAGCGTGGCTTTCGAAGGAGGTATATCAAACGTACAACTTGCGGCACGATAGGTAAATATTCTGTTAGGAGAGCAATAAAGAGTTAGAGTTGTAGGGATTAATAGAGTAAAAAAGCGTACGCACATAGATATTAATAAGTTGCTAACGGCCTTCAGAAACGGTTGTGAGGAGACTCGGAATGTGTGCAACCAAATTAGCTTGACTCACCCCCGCAATGACATGGGCCTGAGTGAGTAACGAGGAGTGTCAATCAAGAGAAAACTGCTTAGGGTTATAAAGGTAAACACGTACACCAGCACTCCTGTGTATAAAACAAAAAATCAGCATTGAACTACACACTTGCAAGGAATCGCGTACCAAACGAAGGTAGCAAAAAGTAGCGGATTCATCAATGCTGTTGTCGAATAATTATAGACGGAATGGGTGAAAAGAATCGTCTCGAAAAGGTCTAGGATCCTTAAACGAATCCTTGTGTAAGCTAGCGTAAAGGCGATTTAGAGATCCTCCTTACCAGAGACCTAAAACCTGAGTAGGGAATTCCAAATATTAAGCACCATAAGCCACTGAGCGTAAATACAACTCACTGTCCACCTCAATAATTTCCCGTCTTCTTGAGATGAGTTATAGTACAGGAACGTTTGCATGCTCGTAATTCCAAAGATCCTGGGCAAGGAAGCGTGAGACGAGAGCTCGAATTGGTCGGTGCTTGCTGCTGAACTTACGTTCCATTCAGGACGGTGACTTCAGTGCGCAATGATAGCAAAATGAGAAAACGCAAGGTAAAAGAGTAGCTGCTCAGCTCACAGATGACTGACGCCCCAATCGTCAGATTCACATTTCCCATTAAATCAAGGGCCAGAGGGAGTAAGGGGGATGCTGGAGCCATGGCGTGGATGGAGGGAGGCGCAAAGGGGGGAGGGGATGCATCCTACGCGCCTTGATGGTATATATCATGCTGTCAAGTAAAACCCGTCGCCTGCAGCATGGCCCTTCCAGAAACAATGATGCTCCCAGCCCTAGATCGATAACAGACCCATAAACTGGGCATCAACGCGCTATGCTCAAACCTAGCTAAAAAGCGATGAGAGTAAGTCCGACACAATGATTTGAAACTAACTGACCAAATTGGCGCCTCAGTCGGAACGTCTGCAGAGAGACGTACATTTTAGCGAATAGGACATTGAGGACGGCTGAAATTCGTCATTGTAGTGAGGGTAGGAATATTTGTACCACAGAAGAAATGGCAGGGAAGTATTGAAGGCCGGATAAGTGGGAAGAGACACTAACAGACCTGTTGAGGCATTCACTAAGGACTCACGAGGCGTAGTATCCTGAAAGTTCCGATGTTGCAGGGTCGCAAGGGTATCAAACCTTGACGCTGTCGAGCTGCAATCTGTTGATCCCTGTAATGGAACTGTGTGCATCTGAATCAAATGCTATGCTGTACCTCGCCTGTTGACCGCTTCAGTGCCTGAGCTATATTGCTTAGAGTATCACTTGCTTGTGGAGCGCACTCACAGCCGGAAAGAATGCAGATCCATGATGATGATACCCGATCAAGTGGAGGCTTATGAGGCTGGAAACTGCCTCTGTCCTCTTGAAACCGACTTGGGCGTATCAAGCACACTCGTAAAGAGCGTAGAAGGTGTTAAGTACTGTGGGGAGCAAGCGTAAGCCGATGGTACGCGCCAGGGTGCAATTAAATTTACCGTGAACCGCCTGGAGTCGTTCAGGACCCGTGACAGCAATGGGCGCCGTTGGGCGCGACGCATTGCTCATCATGCATCATATGCTGAAAGCTTGATACCTGCGAGAACCAATTTGTCCTCGGTCAATAGTTGTTGATTGTGCCCAATTGCAAGCTCCGTATTAAGCCCGTTAAACCCGAGCGATATAAACTAGTAGCGAATCCAGAAAATCTATTGTGCCAGTTACGGAGCTGACTCAAGGGTGCCAGCAAAAATGACCTCGAGAGACCGGCTTGGGAGTGTAGGCGACTGAAAATTTGGCATTCGATATTCCGTGATTCGTGTTTGGGGCCTTGCTCAACGCTTGAAGCGCGTATGTGAAAGACGGAATGGCACTGCACAACTCTGACAGTTACCACAATAGCTATAGATGTAATGATGAGGTGATTGTGAATTATAGCAGTGATGACACTCACCTCCTATTGAGCAATACTTGATATTATAACGGCTTTCTGCGGACCTACGCACAACAAAAGTGAGTGGTATATGTTATGGCAATGACAGAAGGAGAAGCAAACCGAACTGGTGAAAAGATACCCCTAGACAAGCAAGAAGAGAAGCGACTGTTATTGCAGAGTACGATATAAGTACAAGAGATAATCTAGAACACAAATACACGAGGGTCCTAAACACTGAAACTAGAATGACCTGAAATTCTATAGACAAGTATGCATGATCGAAAAAATACCGTCTTATAGGTGAACCGGAGGAGCCAGTAGTTCGAGAGATAACAAAAAGCGCTCTACCTCTTCCACCTCTTCCTCCTCCTTACTTTTCGTAGGCTGTGGTGTAGATGTCGTGTGGGACGAGGGAGGGATACGAGCGATGGTCGGGGGCCGGGGATCCGATGCTTCATCTGCTCCTTGATACCCATCATCGACGTCCCACCTACTCGCGGTCGATCTAGGTTGAGAACGCACGGGTGTTCTAGGTGAGTATTGAGAAAGAGAAGTCTGTGGAAGAGGTTTGGTCTGCGTTAGGAGTATGTGTTGCTCCGGAATTCGCTGCTTCCATTCTTTGACTTCACTTGAAAGACCTAGAGCAGACCACAATTGCGACCTTTTTCCAGAGCCGGGTAAGACAGCGGCGGCCTCATCATCTCTTTTCCCTCGAGCTCTCTGAATCTTAGAATAAGGCTTGTTCGTTGAACGACGTTTAGGCTTAGAGTTCTCAGCGAGCTGCTTCTCTGATTCGAGCCCATTCCATATTAAATCCTCAGTAACGCGACCCCGGCGTCTCCTAGCTGCAGGAGTTGGAGTACGATATGTGTCAAATGCAGGGCTTGAAGGTGCCTCTTGCGATCGGCGATATGTGCTTGAGCCTGTGTACGTCAAGTTTTTATTAGAGATCGGATGCGAAGAACTACGGAGGTAACATACCCTCAACAAACTCGCGGGTGCGCGTGTTAGCCTCCGTAGGCACCCGTGTCATGATCGCTGCCCTACGGGCCACGAACTGTTTTGGCAATAGAGTCTCAGCCTTCGGCTTTGTGAGAGCATGATGAGGAGTCCTCCTGATCTGCTTGCTACGCTTCATCTTTCTTATGTACTTTTTGGACGAGCGAGAGTAAGTGTCTGCCATTAGATTCACTAGCTCTCTGTGGGATTGCGCCTGGATATCAACCAATTTCCCATCGTCATCAGTCATATCATGTGTGGATATTTCTGCCATGTCAGTGGACGCATAGGAGATTTCGACTGGACGTGGAGGGGTAGGAAGAAGGGAAGTAAACGGAAATGATGCTGGCCCGACACTGGATGGGGTAGTCCTGGAAGAGTAGCTAGCTAATAAGTACAGCGGGCGTGGAGGGGTCAACACGCCAGGGGACGACTCAGCACTGCTGAAATGGCCTCCACCAGGGAATGCAGGAGACGTCGGGGTTGACCAAGGACTGGTGGGAGTATAGGGAAGCGGGGCCATATAGCGCGTAGGAGTACGTGGGCCATGATCTGTAAAAGCCGAATATGTAATGCTATCATCATCCTGCTGGCAGGCATCTTCCATACTCTTATGACTACGTTGAGAATATGCTTCAACACATGAACAATACGACGAACCAGATCTTCCCAGACCATATGCTCGTCAAGAGATAGCTGTTCCAGACGTCCAGTAAGGACAGGAATGAGTCCTTTCGTTTCCTCGGCGTACGTGCTACGGATAGCGGAGATAACAGGGTCCTCACTACTCTGGGAGATCTGACGTTTCTGGTAACGAGGGAGCGGGTGCCGCTGGGGTGAGCACTGGGGTGTTTCGATAGTTTGGCGTGAAGGGCTGGGGTGCGAATAATCTACAGAAAGGAAGGGGCCTTCAGGTTCATCGGCAGATTGCCTTCTGGACGACGGACGAGTCAGACGCGCTGAATATGGGGAGTGCAACGACGTTCTCGAGTGAACACGCTTGCCAGGACTGCTGTGGCCGTCGGGGAAGTTTTGGTTGGGAGGTCGAGTAGGAGTCGTTGGAGGGAAAGCCGACATTGTGGTATGTCTTAGTGGTGATGGTGGTCGAAGGAGGAATTAGCACGATACGGTAGGGCGATTATTTGTGAAGAAATTGCGGGGAGCAAAAGAACAACATAAACGCGACTGGGACGTGACCGTGAAAGAGACGTTGACGAGTGGCAGAATAAATCATGGCCATTAGGCGCGTGGATGGACTGCATCGTGTGTGGAACTTCAACACGATGCATACTTGGCCTTTATTCGTATTCTATCTGCCACCGGTCCACCGATCACGACCTTTACGTCTGGTGGCCTTCAGGGGCACAGATACAAACGGACAAAGCAGTGATCCCACAGATCACCCTATAATTGAATCAGTAAGCTATCGCGATCCTGCCTTCATCACAACTGTAGCTGACGTTTTGTATCCACAACGCACTTTATGACATTGTCCGCTCGTTGTCATGCGAAGAATTATCGCCCCTTTTGTTAGCTCCATCTTCTGAGCGCGTAGACACATAACACCCCAGCCGCTCACTCCAAACAAAATCATGCGATATTATCTTGGTGAGTGTATTGAATGCTGGGATGTTAGCAAAGGGAACTCCCGTTCGTGGGTCGCGGTATTTTGCAATCTGCCCAGTGATGGGGCAAATGTCCTTTGGTCGAGCTGACGAACACGTCAGAACAAAGACCAGTTCAACACCCGAAAAAAAAACTCACAAAGAGGTCTTCCTTTACCGGCATAGACTTTCAACGTGTCCCACCGGACATGATCTCCAAACATAGCGGCCATAGTTTCCTTCCACAAAGGTTTACTTGCGTCTTCTTCCTGCGAAGTCTCGTGAATGACGTAGTTTTTAGTCACTAGTTCCACTTTTTCGACGGGCGGAGGCGGAGGGGCTACGGATAGAGATTGGGACGGGTATGAATAATTGACGAATGTCATCGGCGAAGCCGGCGGTTGTGGTGAAGGGTAGTATGCCGGCGGCTGTGGAGGAGTGTGAGGCGAATATACTGGAGGAGTATATGTACGTGGCGAAGGATACGCTGGGGCGGAAGGCATATGCGAGGAAGCATATTGGGGAGTAATAGGTGCTGGAGAGGATGCGTATGACGCCGGGGCAGATGCGTAATGATATGGATATTGCGGCATAGGCGTGACAGTAGGAGGGGGAGGTGGCGGTGGCAGAGAAACAGGTGGCGGTGGAGGGGGTTGCACTAACACGGTTATTTCTTCAGCCCTGCTAATCCAGCGTATTAATGGACCCTCAACAGCGGTGCGGACTACTCTCGCTCGTTTGCGCTTCTCTTCCTCCATCTGCAAGTAATTGCGATGCTCCTTGATGTTTCCATCTTCCATGTCAAGGGCTCGAGCAATCAATTGGTCTTGAGTGAGAGCCTGAGTCTTGACTTTGACTCTCCTTGAGACTGACGACTAAGCAAGGATTAGCACCGCGGGCTGAACGAGTGGAGTCCTCCGACCTACTTTCTTTTCCAATTCATCCTTCGCACGTATCTGAGTCATGGAACTGTTCATCATAGTATGTCTCCTTGAGCTTTTACGTTTCCCCCCCTCAAGGACAGCTCCTGTTTCTGCATCCACGGCAGTACCAAGAGATACACGCCTATTCAATTTGGCGGATGTTAACTTCGTTACAGGCGCAACTATTGCTTCGGGGTTGAAGGTGGCTTTCTGACGGGCATGGGCAGCAGCAGTTATTCTCTCCAAGTGAGACCGTCCTGTCTATATGCGTTTTAAATGTCAATTGCTGCTGCATTCACCGAGAAGCCAAGAGTTTACCTTCCTCTTCCGTTTCTCCTCCTCTGTGACCATTCTTTCCGCAGCTGCATCGACATCTTCCTGAGCCCCTTCTTCGTCTGTACTTTCGAAATCTGACTCAAAGGCGTCCTGCTCATCTAGAGACCATTGGTCACTCTATGGGCAATCTCAGGGGGTTGTAGTAACATACCGAGCTCTACGACAAAATCGTTATCTTCTTCTATGTCTTGACCCAGCTCTTCAGCCTTGAACTCGGCGAGAACAGCCTCCATCCTACCTTGAGTTTAATATGCATCGTAAAGTAGAGATTGTCCCTCCTACCTGTTCCCTGCTGTACTTCGCCTCGACCTACGCATGACGAGAGTGCCTTCATCCTCAGTCATCTTGTTTTACGCTGCAGCGACTGCAATAATTCAAGTGCGTGGAGGAATAGAAACAGAGCGAAATATGGACTCGGAAGGTGACCGAGTGAATTCAAGGTCACCGTCCAGCGCTTTACCGTGCCATTCTTCCTCCTCCCGACCACTGTGTCCTTTCACACCTCTGCACAGTCGTTCATAATGGCCGTTAAAAAAGCCGCAGCCAAAATTATTGCACCTGTCGGACCTCCCTCAAGGCTATCCAAACTTCTCGAATCCCTCAAGTCCGGACACCAACCACAGCTAGCGGACGTCAAAGGTCTCAAACTAAAGTACGCATACCGCAACGACCACTGGGGTGCTAGGTACGTGTGCTGCATGAGATTTAGTTGCGCTTCAAGAGGTCCAGTCTTTAATAAAGAGGAGTGCTATAGACATTTCGTAAAGAATGACCTCCCACGTATAACCTATTTGAATCCGAAGGTCAAAGTTGAAGTGGACAAAGCCCTGAAGACAAGGGAGGAAGTGTGGAAACCTGAGATGGTAGTCGAACTCAGTGCGTGTCTAATTTATTCTTGCTCAAAAATGAATACTAAATTTGAGTGTGCTCACGAATGTGCAGGAGACGGGACGAAGCGGACCATTGATATGGACAAGAAGTGGTCCTCTACCATTTACGAAGAGCTCATGGAGGTAGGCGGTGGCTCAGCATGGGCACAGTGGAAGGAAGAGCGAATAGCTGCTGGGCTTCCCATCGTTGAAATCCCAAGACCGAAAGCCAAAGCTACGCAAAGCACGCCCGAGACACCCCTACCATTCCGTATCAATCCCTTGAAGACTGGTGCAGCAGCAATGCTCCCATAATGCCGCAGATTCCCTAGCCTCTCCTGCTAATTCAGCGCTCAGAGTCTCAGTCCTACTGCGCTGGACAGACCTTCATTACATGACATACACTATACATCCCCATGGCACTAAAGTCCGTATCCGTAGACAAGTAAACGTGCTGTATGTTATAGATCTACACAAGATACATGCCACACAGTGGGCTAATTCACAAACCAACTCGAAAACCAAATTATGAGACCTATACCAAAGAGTAGGACCGCGATATCGTCTAGGAAGACACTGCAAATTTGCCAGTACTTCATCCCATTAAGGACGACCGAGGGTATCGGCGGTGGGAGATGTGGAAGGGCAAGAGAAACAAGCATGTGGGGTCGTACAGGATCCTAGCATGTACGTTAGAAATATATTAAGGAAAGGAGTGATGAGGAAACATACAAGTCCCTTGAATATTCTCCACGTGTGCAGCAGAAGGGTCAAGGTAGTGAACGCCCAGAAGAACGGCTTCAGAGTATTCAGTACTACAATACCCAGGTGTGAAACAGCGGACTCACCACAAACTGTACGCCCCAACCATCCTCCGGACTCCGTGACCCGAGCTCAGCCCACCTCCTCCACCCGGACTCTGACACGTCTGCCGCGCGTTGCTTCACTCCGTATGCCTGAGGCTCCCTCCAAATTACAAAGTATGCCAACAGCAACCACCCGGCAAGTAGGTGCACCACAGGCATTACCTTCTGTAATAGCGTTCGTTGTGCTGATACCGGCGGGGCGGGAGGGCTGAACATATTCTGCTGTAGCATACCTAGGTTCAGGGGTCCAGGACCACCATCCTTCTCTCCCGCCCCTTGTTGACCCATCATAGCCATGAGAGCAGCAAATGGATCTCCCTCCGGAAAGTTTCCATTTGGGTTCGCATTGCTGTCATTAGGGCCTTCAATTGCAGAAGGTGGCTGAGGTGTCTGAGTCCCTGAGCGAGACTGCGCTCCTGCCATGAGAGCGTTGAGCAGCCTCGCCTGTTGTTCCTCAGACCATATTGACGGGTCCGGGGTCGATTCTGTTGGAATTCCAAAGTCTGCAAAGGGGGATGCGCTGGAATTCCGGGCGACGGGACGAGAAGCGGTGGGAGGTGTAGGCAGCACCGTTTCCTCTCCAACAAAACGTTCGAGATTGCCCGCTTTAGGTAGTGGTGCGAGCGGGGGGTCTATTCATCATCTTCAACAGTGAAACCACTGATACATAGTTAGACACATAGACACATACCATCATGTAAGTACGCAGGTGCGTCTTCACCTCTTGCAGAAGACGTCAGCTTTGCCAATCTATCTCCTCGTCGTGCAAGGATTGCCTTGCGACGTGCCTCCGCTCGTTCTGTAGCGGTAGACATTTCTTTTGGTGTCGGTCGCTGTGGTGGTGGTACGAGAAAGAGATGACATGGCACGCTTTCACCAGCTGTACCGAGGGCGTGACGTGCAACAACATAGACGCCCATACACATATCGGACACATAACTTAACTTGGCTCACGACCACGACTACAACACCACGCACGATGTCGGCCAAACAAGACAAGGCGACAACAGAAAGACATTCAAAGGTATTGAGGGAGCTCCTGAAGAAACCTGAGAATAAAGTATGCGCGGATTGCAAGCGAAATGGTGCGTCGTCTCTGTTAGTTTAACGCAGTGTGTTAACAGCGCGTTGCAGACCCTCGATGGGCTTCGTGGAACTTGTAAGTTGGTGAATCGGATCATTTTTAGTCTTTGCTAATAGACGAAAAGAGGTGTTTTTTTATGCATAAGATGCTCAGGCATACATCGCTCGATGGGCACACATATCAGTAAGGTCAAGTCGGTGGACTTGGATGTTTGGACTGTAGAACAGATGAATGTGAGTAAGATGGATTCAATCGTTCGCGTGATTTGCTTAAATGCTGTTCCTATGTAGTCGATACAGAAATGGGGTAATCAACGTGCCAACCTCTATTGGGAAGCCCACCTAAAACCTGGTCATATACCTCCTGATCAGTGCGTACTAAACGAATTTCTTCGGCTGCGGATCTTGTGTTAACTAATGTCGGTTACTGAACAGCAAAATGGATTCTTTTATTCGCTCAAAGTACGAATCTCGCCGATGGGCGAAGGAAGGACCTCCACCCTCGGATCCCTCTTCCCTCGACGGTACATCCGCCGCCGTGTCAGCACCTACTCCCCCGCCTATCGCACCCCCTACTGCAACATCCTCTGCAGCTCGTCCATCTCCAGTTACAGCATCCACGCGTTTGCAGGCCCCGACGATTACGCGACAACCTCAACCACATCATCAGCTTCTGTCCGCGACCCTTGCTGGCCGATCTATACAACCTCAAACCGCTGCTGCTCCACCCGCACAGCCTCAACCTCAAGCACCCTCAGCAGCACCAGCACCAGCACCAGCACCAGCACCAGCACCAGCACCAGCACCAGCACCATCAGCCGCCAACGATCTCTTTACCCTCGACTTCCATAACCCCACTCCTCCCGCCACCCAGCAACAACCGAAGAAAGACGTCAAACAAGATATCCTGTCTCTATTTTCCACTCAATCTCAACCTCCTGCCCCTGCGGCCGCATTTGGAGGGTTCGCTGGCGCACCCGCCCAAGCAAACGTCTGGGGGTCCTATGGTAATGCTGCCCCTGCCCAGCCTACACAGCCCGCCCAGCAGGCACAGCCAGCTGTGACGAGCATGATGGGCAATGCTGGTGTCGGTATGTGGGGCGCCAACTCGGGGTGGTCAGCTCCTGCGCCGGCCGCTAATCAGTCGAACTTGTGGGGAGCAACGTCTCCTGCGACAAGTCCGCCAGTGAATCAGCAAAGTCTCTTCAATACGAATGATATATGGGCGAGCGGAAGCGCAGCGACGGGAGGTGGAGGGGATTTATTTGGAGGGTCGGCAGTGTCACAGAAGAAGGACGATGCTTTTGGGGATTTGTGGGGTGGATTCAAGTAGGGAGCGGAAATAAGGATTAGATAGTTTATGGGGATGAGAAGGAATGTTGCTGAAGGAGGATATACATCAAGGTTTTACCCGGCATGTAGCCTTAGCTCTTTCGTCATTGTTGCATTCACCGTATAGCACCCACAATACTGTAATTCATGTGGGCTCGGTTGGATTGATGGAGACACGGGTGAATTCCGATTCGCTCTGGGGTTTGCGACTCCCCATTGGCCAAGAGGACTTTGACCTTCTTGTCAGTATTTAAGTGCCTGTCGTGTTAAAACTGCCTTTTATGGCAACTTCGAGTTGTGTTGTCTACTCTCCGAGTCCAGGATCTGAATAATAAGCCTGAATCACAAATGGGTACTGTATCATTTATATTGGGCAAAGTCAGACTCATGTTGTCAATATCGAATGCAGACCATTGACAAGGCTGCACCCTGAGTCTGCTGTGTCGTCCACGTCGACATCCTTGTCATATACTACTGCCAGTAAGTATCTTCACTGAAACAAGTGGAGGTGGCTTCATATTTTATGTTGCTATTTTATCATCAAATCAGGTGTGCTCAGTACACCAAGAGAGTCACAAAATGTATACCTTTCATTGCCGGCTGGGATATCTTCACATTGAAATCGAGTTCAACATTTGGAATATGAAAAATGAAAATAGCCAAAATAGACCATGGATAGGTCGGGCCAGTTCATTACATACCAGAACCTTCGAAACAGTACATGTGGGTTTTCAGAGTCTCTGCGTCAAACCCATAACAATGAGAAGAGAAGATCATTTTGTAAGCAAAACTTGATTATTCACCTTTACAGGGTATATCTGAAGTCTGGTGCGCGATCTCCGAGCTCTCTAAGCTCCTCCGGAGTTAGTTTGATCCCATTCTCTTGCATTTCCTTCTCCACAACATCTCGTCTCGCATTGATACGCATGTACGCAATCACAGCTATCGGAAGCGTGACATACCCAATACCGACAAACATGAGTTCTAGGCCATCTACATGAAAAGCGTGTTAGTATCATCGGTAGTGATATTGGGTAAGCGAAAGTGACCCACGTCCAAGAACGTATCTCGGGGCGTCTTGTGAGCGATAGATATTGGATGCGATAGCTGTTGAAAGTAGATGAGACACGGACATGTGCCAGATAAGCCAATATACCTCCAGCGAAGTTTCCTATCCCAATGTGAAGTGCCATTCCCACTCCTCGCTTGTACTGACCAGCGAGATTGTTTCCGAGCCTGATTTGGTGTCAGCTACTCGTACAGTGATGGAACTGAATTCTCAAGGACATACCATGCAACAACACCAGGGAATGCAGCATAGGACCCGGATACGCAGAAGAAGGTTCCAAAATACTTAACTCCTATCGGCACGTCGGAGATGTTGATCGCGAACCCAATGGTTAGCATAACAAGACCAGCGAGGATGAACGGGAACCGCATCTTGACTCTATCTGACCAGATAGCGAAGATTAGGAGAACAATCGCTAATATCGTTTCACGCCGTTAGCATTCTTTCACGGTCCAGAATGCGCGCCACATACTCGCACACACGTATGGTGGGACTGTTAACAGCTGCGTAGCCGGGACGCTGAATCCGAAGCTATACCGAGAGGTTGTTAGTGGGAATAACCGCAAGTGGCATTGCCACGCCGCGAGGGATGGATCACCTACCCGTTGATAATGGAACTGGAAGAGGGGTTTTTCAGTTTCTCACTCACACCAAAAATACCAACGAACTCACGGTAAGAACAATGAGATACCGTATACTAAAATAGAGCGTGAGTTTCGACTGCAAATACTAGTTGTGGATGCTTACAAGGTCCGATAATCGACATGTAGATCAGAATGTGCAACCAAATTTGCCAATCTTTGAATGCAGCCCAAACATGACGCAGTGCGAACTTTTCGGTTTCTCCAACAGTCGAATTATCGTACTCTGCAGCATGCTTAGAGCTATATTCCGAAATGAGCGCGTTTGGTACTTACTCTTCTTCCAGAGGACATAAGCACGCTCTTCAGGTGTAAGGAAATGGGCGGTATCGGGGAAGTCGACGAGAACTGCATGGAGATGTTATTATCAACAGAAATTTAAAGTATCAAAATACATACTGAAGAATGCCAGGATACCGACAGCTACGGTGGCAATGCCTTCAAGAATCTAAGCAGTAAATCAGGACTTGAAGTTCTCTCATTTATTATCTGAGGCTTACGAAAATCCACGACCATCCTTCCAAACCGTGGGTACCATTCATGAAGGAGATGGCGTATGCAAGCAGACCAGAAAACGCTCCTACAGAGGTTTATTAGCGAGGCTTTGGGATGGGATATGGTCAGATACAAACCTGCAATCGTGGCACCACCATAAAAAATGCCGATACGCCACTGCAGCATATGCCTTGGATACCATATCGACAAACTTGAACCAGTCAATATTATGATCCAGGAGAGGATAATGTGGGACGCACTAGTATACGACACCGGGAAACAACCCTGCTTCCGCGATACCCAAGGCAATGCGGATACCGACGAGATTAGAGTACCTGTGATGCCTATGAGTGATGTGATGTAGATGGGTAAGTATGCGCTTACGTCTTAGCCAGACCCATGAGAGTCCTATTTCGTAGCATGAGCTCCTAGTCTGGTATACCATTACACGCGACTTACATGATGATACCCCAAACGATCTTCGAAATCGAATTAGTATTTTCTGTGGGTTTATGTTCAGCACCAAAGAATTACTGACCGTAATTCCTGGAAGCCATCTGAAAAGAGTCAGTGCATATTAGCGAGATGTTGATGTTTTTCTTCATATCCAACACTTGCCTAGATGGTCGAAACTTCTTCAACACTAAGCTATAGATAGCCACATGAGACGTGCCAATGTTCGCTTTAAAGATCTTCACCTACTTTGCGGGGCATTCGAATATGCAGTAAGGCTGTGAAGCTGTCAGAAGGAATCAATCGGTACGACACTATCATACGTACAACGAAGTACATCGTCTAAGTAGCTCCATCAGTAGGTGTCCATTACGTATGTGGTTTACTTACAAGTGCAATATTATACTTGTTTCCGGTGAGGTTAAGCTGAGTGACAAGACCATCCAATTTCGCGTTTCCTGAATAACGTGATGAGGGGATTTCAGTTATGCTGATTTAAAGAGCCCTTACCAATGTTTCCTATAATTTCCCGCGTATCAATCGATAAAGCAGCGTCAAATAAATACCAAACACTGTACCTCTGTCAAGGAAGGATGCCAGATACATCAACGTGAGGATAGGCATCAACCATAAGTCAATCTTGCGGTATATCTTCTTCTCTTGTTCCGGGGTGAGCTTCGGCGGGGGTGGAAGCACGCTTTCATCCTTGTTGGAAGGAAGTGAAATTGTTTCTATGGCTTCTTCATGTCTTTTCTCCTCGAGACTGTGATGATCGGACGCGCTCTGTCGGTTTTGCGTCATAGCTGGTGAGGGTCGAGCGGGTTGTAAGGAGACAGGCTCGCAAAGATAACGAGGCCTGCATTTTGATGGTCTGGGGGTGATACCCTTTATACGCGAGCATTTGGCGTCTGCAGGGTGGCATGAGGTCACATGTGAGAAGGAGGTATCATTTTGAGACTGGAAAGTGCACTTTATTGAGTTTGACGTGTGAGACAGACTCTCACGCCCATACCGCGTCCATCCCATACGATATGTAGACACGCCCCGCAGCGCTCAGGGATGCCAGGACCAGATGTCTGTGAAAATGTCTGCATCCTTCAAAGTCAAGCGAGACAACGTCGTGAATTAGCGTCGGAGTGTTTGTGCTGATATATTAGAGTATCATCTGACTAACCTACGACACGCCCCGTCGCGCGACTTCTGATATTACCTGCCCCATCGGTGACATCTTGTAGCGTAATACAATTCTAGCAATGAGTGTATGTATTTACATCCTAGATGAGATCTACCCCAATAGATATATACATACCCTTTCTTTGATATTCTCTTCGTTGAATGAAAGCCGTCGCGAAATATGCCAACCCATTAAGCTAGGACCCCCTCCTCCTTCTCCCGCTCGAGCAAACTAGGTACGACGCATTCCGTCACGAAATATTCATGGAAACGACAATCCTTTGTCAACTCCGGGTGGAAAGTGGTTAACAGATGTTTTCCCTGCCTCAGCGCCACAATCGTTCTTGGGTCGGTCGGGTCTGTGTCATCTTCGTCTAGTGGGCGATTGACTATAGAAGATGGGAGAAGAGATGCGGAGATACGGGAGATAATTTGAATTGGTGGGGAGGTGAGAGTAGGGAGGAGATCGAGGACGACGGGGGCTCGGATGAAGACACCATGGAAGGGGCGATTAGATTCGCGGAGACCTTCGATTTCGAGGTCGGCTTCAAAGGATTCGACCTGCGAGTCATGGCAGTGTCATGAGTTTCAACAGTGTGTGCGAGTCTTTATAAAGAACGCACCTGCGAACCCCAACCATTCCTCGCAATTTTGAGTGTGATGCCGGAAAGTACCTCTTGACCGCCCTTCTTCTGACCTTCAACAGCCTCTGCAAGCAAGATCGCACCAGCACAGGTTCCCCATACCGGCTTCTTCTTGAGAAACTGACGCATGGGGTCAAGAAGTCCAGCTAGTCTGGCTAGCAATGCGATAGTTGTTGATTCTGAGTGTCACACGACGAAGGATGGTTAATACAACCATGAAGTTATATGACTCGGAGATATGAGGGTGCTGTACTCACCTCCACCAGGAATGACAAGGGCATCGCACCGTTCAAGATCCTCTGGTGTTCTTACGAGAACAATCACGGCCTTGCGCTTTGAGCTTATCTTCTGAAACATGACCTGGTGTTCTGCAAAGGCTCCTTGCAAGGCTATCACCCAACTAAAATCAGCACTGCAACCCACTTCATTCAGCAAGATCGTGAAACACACCTAGGATACCGACCGTTACATCCTGACGAGCACCCGTCTGCTGCATTTCATTCAAACCTGGCGTGGGAGAGAGTTGCAGAGAGAGATATGGCCAGTGAGAAAAATGCGAGTTACCTGATTGGGCAGCTCGGAGGCGGTGGGGTTGAGATGCTTCCGATTGGCTAGGCAGGAAGATATTCCTTTCTTGAGATTGGATGCCACCGATCTATTTGTGCGGAGGAAACTAAACGCAACAAGTGTTTGTCGGTCGAGGACATGGCGGTGCAAGATCAAGAGACGAAAGAGATATTCAGGGTGACCGGTGAGAGGAGCTACGGTCGTTCCCAAAAGAGGTGAGAGCCAACGTGGTGGCGTCGTCACTCCTCTCTTGCACCGTGACGTCGATGCGTCTCATTCATCTGCAATGTGACCCTGATGTGACCTTCTCCTGCCTCCCGCAATAATGTG
This sequence comes from Irpex rosettiformis, assembly GCA_022160335.1. Classification (NCBI taxonomy): domain Eukaryota; kingdom Fungi; phylum Basidiomycota; class Agaricomycetes; order Polyporales; family Irpicaceae; genus Irpex; species Irpex rosettiformis. The sequence continues at coordinate 575,056 of MU274909.1, read as the reverse complement.
ACATGAACAAGCTCTCTCCTTGACCCCAATGTCGACCACAGACAGTATCGCGTTGACAACTCGGCGCACCTTTACCAGGACAACTTCAGTTTCGGACACCCATTCTATCGGAAGGCCATGGACTGGCAGGTCTGCTGGGGGTCGCCTCAACACAGCTCAATCGCGCCCTGGCACAGGGAGACCTCAAACAGCTGCATCCTCCAAACGCGAGGCTAGCTACGTGCTTGCGATCCTAGAGGGGCGTGGTATGGGGAAAGAAGTAGGCATTGCCGCATTAGATAGGGATACAGGACGCGTGAACCTTATTCAAGTACGCATATACTCAGTCATCTTTTGCTCGTATATGCGCTCATATCTGTCTTCCTTTGCTAGCTGTCTGACGTGCCGACCTATGTCAAAACCCTGCACCAGATGCATCTTCATTACCCGTCCTTGATATTAGTTCCTGACACGTTCCTTTCGTTGTCAGACGCATCTCTGCTCTCTGGAGGCAAGCGTCCCAATACAACATCCGTCCTAGTGCAGAGTATTCTTGAGGAATTCGACTCGGCCCCTGTTGAGCCTGTGATGAGAAAGTATTGGAGTGATAACGCCGGTAATGTCTCCCGCCTTAGTTCTTGAAGCAATGTGATAGTATCCCACTCATCCTTATAACAAAAAGGACTCGAGTTCGTAAACCATCTATGCGTCGAAGACGATGAACGCGCAGCAACCCTTGTTGCTTTGTCTAACAAGTGACCCCATTCTCGCCTATATCATCCCACGGCGTTGAAGTGCTGACCATAACGCAGATACTACGCACTCTCAGCGGCCTGCGCCCTCTTCAAACACGCAGAAGCCAAACTAAACCTTCGCTTTTCAGCCTCTTCGCTACGGATCCGTTATGTTCAGGTAGAGGGAACTATGATGATAGACCCTGAGACGGCGAGGAACCTCGAGTTAGTGAGTAATGTGATGAGTAGGCGATCAAGTCATTCTTTATTTGGGTACGCGTTTAAGTGAGAACGGGCAAAATATCGTGCTAACTCACGGTTTCCAGAATATTGGACCACTCATATACCGCTATGGCTGCGAGGCTACTGAGGACTACGCTGCTTGCTCCGGTGACGGGTAATCACCTCTTACAAGAAAGTCCAGCCTCCTAGTAGACTGACGTTCGCCTCATACTCAGTGCAAAGTGCTATCGATGCCCGACTGGATGTTGTAGATGGTGCAGATCTCGTCTTTCCGTTGACAATCCAAGTCTAGGAAACTCAATCCTAATATCTATTTTGGCCCCCAGAGCTTGTACAAACTGAAGAGCGCTTCCACGAGGTGAAGGATGCACTCAAGGCATTCAACAAAATAGACTTCGATAAGCTCATATCCTCGGTATGCCTATACCCTTTCTGCCCCCCTCCGCAATCAATTAACTTCCCATCTTATATCTCACATTTAGCTAGCGTCATCAGAAGCTCGTGAAACCTCCTCCGCCAAAACCGCGTCTTCACGCGTCTCCCAAATGTTAAATCTCCGCGATGTCGTTAAAAACATACCTATGCTAGCAAAAGCACTACAAGGCAGTCGATCACAACTGTTGCAGGTTATACGCGAGATGATCATGGACGAACGACTAGAACGGATCGAGCAACTTGTGGGTGAGAGCCTTAATGACAACGCCATGGCTCAGAAAGTGCGTATCCATGTTGCAACAACAACACCAAAATACGCTTAAACCGATTTCTGCGTTGACAGGGTGGGTTGGGCGCAGTAAATGCACGCGTTTATGCAGTCAAAGCAAACTACAATCGTCTCCTCGACGTCGCCCGTGAGACCTATAAAGAGAATGTCGGCGATATCTTTGCCCTGTCCAATGCGCTCTCCCAAGAACATGATTTAAGGTTGATGCTTGTTTGGCAAGATAATGGATTTGTGTTCACGCTAAAGAAGAATGACTTGGAAGAGTCTGGAATGAAGGAGTTGCCTAAGGGGTTTGTTAATGTAGTAGGGAAGAAGGGCAAATGGGTTTTCTCTAGTGTTGAGCTTGTGAGTTCTCCTTCGCTTTCCTGTCTAGTATGTCTACTCATGACAGGGTTTACACGTTTATAGAAGAAAAGAAACGCACGCATGAAAGATGCACTCGACGAGACTCTCATCTTAAGCGACAAGATCATCGCTGATCTTGTTGCAGAGATTATCGTCGATTTCGGTGCTCTGTATAAAGCTTCGGAGGCGGTTGCGTTGTTGGATATGCTCTGGGGGTTCGCACATGTCTCCATAGGTATGTATTTCTTCACACCTTAACCTGGCAATGAATGGACCTTAATACGATCAAGTCCGCAACTACGGTAAGTTTAACGAGCGCCCTGCCTGGCGATAGATTCATCTCCCACTCTTCTCAGTTCGTCCGGAGTTCACAGGGACTCTCGCTATCAAATCCGGCCGACATCCAATCCTTGAAGGCGTTCAGGCTGCAGGAACTTTGGTGCCAAATGATGTATATTGTTCTGAGGCATCAAGCTTCCAAATTGTGCAAGGACCAAAGTGAGTGTTTCTCTCAACAGGTTATCTGTCTCATGTGAACTGATTTGCGTAGTATGTCTGGTTCGTACTCGCTGTTCCAGTCGACTATTTTATCCCGTTCATACGAGGACTAATAGGTGGATGGTTTGGCAGGGAAGAGCACATACCTACGGCAGATTGCTCTCTTAGCAGTGATGGCAATGAGTGGGAGCTTTGTTCCCGCAGAGTACGCTAGTTTTCGGTTAGTATATACCTTAGGCTCCCCCAGTCGAGGTCGCTTTACTGATGAAATATTCCAGTATTCATGACGCGTTACTCACTCGTCTCTCGAATGACGATGACATGGAGAAGAGCTTGAGCACATTTGCAAACGAGATGGCATCTTCTGCTATGATACTCGGTATACATATCCTCCCACTTGCTCGCCTAACTCCTTGGATTGTTATTGATGATCCCAAAATTAACTAGGGATTGCGACTGAACACTCACTCATCCTAATTGACGAAGTTGGAAGAGGGACTTCGCCTCGAGAGGGAGTTGGAATATCCCATGCTATCGCCGAGCACCTGATCAAGCTGAAATCTTATGTGTTCTTCGCTACGTAATTATCCTATTAACCATTTACAACTATTTGCTCACCTTCGTTTTGTTGTGGATTAGGCATTTCAACGAACTTGTCACGACGTTATCAAGGCAGCCTTCTGTCGTCAAGTCCGCCTCCCATGTCTTATCGGAACAAGAAATATGCTGATAAATGTATTTGATAGTTTACATCTGTCGGTTCACCGCTCTCGCCAGACGAATACGAACTTTGGTATGGCGTTCCAGTACAAGTACGTCTTCACTCATCCCCCCTTTGTTTCAAGCTATTTAGTCTGAACTCGTTGTGTGCAGAATTGTGGACGGTGCTCCTGATGAGCTAACACATTATGGTTATTTCCAATTTTTTCCCCTAAATTACCACTAACTCAACATACACTTTCCGTCCGTTTTTACTACTTTTCTCGTTCACTCCCTACACAGGCTTAGACCTCGCGCGTTTAGCCGACCTCCCAGAGGACGTCCTTATTGAGGCTCGAAGAGTATCTGAAAAGTTGACAGAAATAGAAGAACGGAAAAAGGAAGAGAGTAAATTTAACAAGGTCGCAGTAAGGAGGAAAGCTATGCTGAGGGTAATTATGTTGTTCTGTTTCTTTCCTTCTCCATCCAAGTACCCCCCTCCTTGAGCTACAAGTGACGATGGTGCTGATGGGTAGATGCTAATTTTGACGCGAATGTAGCTCAAGCATCAGCTCACCCAAGTTTTGGACCACTCAAACTTGCCAGATGAAGAGCTTGTCGATTACCTCGCGAGGATGCAGAAAGAGTTTGCCCGGGTTTTGCAGAAGACATTGTAGAGGCGAAATCTTGGGTTTCTATATGTGCTTCAAGCTCGTTGCCAGTGAGTACTTGTCGAGAGCATGCTCGTGTTTCGATGCTCCAGGACCCAAGACCCATAATGTCTCCTCAAACAACATCGCATTACGCGAAGCTACTGTCCGTCTTATTGTACCAAGCAACCCTTGTACTTGTACTCATATCTACTGTGTCCCTGTGCAATGCAGAAGCAGATTATCACACACACGCCTCAGACTTGTTTCGATTCCTAACGAATTGTCATTTTTTGCGTAGCCTAGCTCTACTAATATTTTCTGTGTGAATAAGAAGAACAGATGAACAAAAAGAAAAGAAATCAAGGAGTGGACACGGATACTCGATCCGAGAAGAAGTGTACATGGGATGGCGTATGTACGGAGAGAAGTTCGAAAAATAAATAAAGTCCGAGGTGCGAGAATAGAATATAATAGGAAGGTAAAGGAGAGGACACGGGTGTCGAGACCCGAGAAGATAATAAAGGAGTGGACACGGCTGCCAAGATCCGAGAACGAGAGAAAGAGAGAAAGAGAGAGAGGCGCAAAGGAGTGGACACGGATGTACTTGAATCCGAGAAAAACTTGGTATGAGAAGGGTCGGGAGGGTGCACGGCGGCCGAAGTTTCTAGCCGCGTCATCGTGGTGGGTTATATGGTATTGTCTGCCCTCGTCGGAAATCTTCAGTAGTCGGCTCGCTGCTATCACTAGTAGGCCGGAGCCCGAGGCGCAACAGGTCAGACGGAGGAGGCTCTTCAGATCTCTTCGAGATAGATGAGGTGCGGTTGTTCGGTGGGTAGAGGTCTCCTTCTTCTCCTAGTAGAGGATCCGAGAATTGTCGAATAGTAGCTGTTGTCACTAGTAGGCCGGGGCCCGATACGCGAGCAAGTCAGCCACAAAGAACAGGTCTCCGGATCCAAGATTGACGAAGAAGTGTCCCAGTCATAGTTCGATGCTAGTGATCCAGTAGTTCGCTGAACCTTTCTCAAGTTCTACTTTCCGTACCAAGAGTCGAGTGGTCCCAGGTTGAAAGCATGCTTATCGTCGTCGTCGTCGTTTGGAAACTACGTTTTCTGCTGTCACTAGTAGACCAGAGTCCGAGGCGCGACAGATCAGGTGGTGGTAGATCTCCTTGACGGAAGAGGATATGCATATTCAATGGGGGATCGACGCGAAGCTGTGGAAGTAATCTGTTGAGCCGGGGGGTGGGACGTAGATATAGCGATCTCTGTTGAGCCTTGGGGAGAAGGAGATCGGGATGGGAGCGTGAGATCGGGAGGTAGGGAACTCGTGCACAGTAGTAGGTAAACCGAGTTGGTAGAGAACAGCAGTAGAAGGAGTTGATACTAGAGTTGGTGACTCGTAGGAGTAATGTGAGCCAGTGTTATCGGTGTCTTCAGTGATTACGATTGTCGGTATGTCCATGTCACAGAGGGAGGTGTGAGACTCCATAGCGTTAAACTTCTCGTTGCTAGGGTCACAGGCTTCGAGGTCAACATAGTAGAGATCATCCATGAACGATACTGTAGGGGCCAAAGAACAGAAGGAACCAGCCATAAGATCATCGTTGTCGTCAACAACAGTAAGATCTTCGAGGTGGTGACTGACATGAGTGTCCTTGATCGGAGACGCCCATGGTGGAGAGCTGCCATCGTCCTGCTTTGTCGAGAGGAACTTCTCCGGAAGGGGAAGTACAATTGGTCTCAGTATACGGGGATTCAGATGCGTCGGCAAGAACAGCTTGCGCTCTTGAAGCCTGTCGTTGGACGCCGAGATAGACTTCTTCGTCTTGCGAGCGGCCCAGACGAGTACGAGTGCAGCCAGAGAGACAGACAGAGTACCGAAGATAAGCAAGGAGGACTTGATCAGCCAGAATGAGAGGTGTGTTGCCTGAGTGGGCATGTAGTATCCGGTGGTTGTTGCAGTGATATGGATGGGTGCCATCACGAAAACAATGCGAAGATGTCGAGAGCAGGTAGACGACGGTATTAATGCTTGAGGAGCAATGTCGGATGAGTGCAAGTGACAAGGAATCCCTCTCACCTGCGCCGCGGATTATATCCAGCTCGAGGCTGGCGAGGCTAACCTGCAAGCTCACAGACTCGATCGGTCCAGCCTCTCGGGTGGTTGATTTCCCAAGTCTTCTACAAGCATACTGTAAGCCTCTATCTTTCGATCTATAATTTCGATTTGGTCGGCGGACTGGGCAGGGGCTTACGTTGGATAATAGTGTCATAGCTTCATGCAGCGCAGCGGCAAGTGTCGGTACGAAAAGAAAAGAAAAGAAAAGGAGCGAGTTGCCTGGGATCTATGAAAAAATCGTAGCAGAGGTTCGTGGTGGTTGACCTTCAAGTTGATGATCAACGTTTGGATACGATGGCGGCACGGCGCTTGTACCAACTTTACTTACGATGTGAGTAAGTACTTAACTTGAATACTTACCACTTGAACATAGTGTAGATCATGATAATAATGCGAGAATTCTAGCATCATGTCTGGTAAAAAGAGATATTGTTGCAGTGTACGGAATCCATTGATGTGCTACTGATACAATCATGAGATGTAATGTACAATCTACAGGCGATATTCACCAAAGTCGCGTGAATTAACTGGTTCAGTAATAGTACGAGAACGAAGAGGATATTGTGAAGGTGATCATTAGGCCCGAAGGACGACTCGCCGGCAGGTCGAGCGTCGAGCTTGACAGGAAAGTCTCCGTCAAACGAAATAGCCGTTTCTCCTCAGCAGTTCGTGAACTTCAGGAGTGTCTGGCTTCATGTTCCCCCACAGGGGCTGGAAAATCTCAGTTTTTCTGTTCGAGCCCTTGCCGTATTCGACGTGCCACTGGCGGATGACACCCTGTGCAAAAAAAACGATGATCAGTATATACCACAAATGCAGCAGAGGCCAAGTACCCACAGTTTTGTCAAACTTCATTATACTTTCATATAGCACTGTCCCTCGACGCCATTTACCGTCCTTAGGACGTATCCACACGGTACTTCCATCCTAGACAAAATTGTTGCATGAGTCTACTGGTTGAAAAGGAGGGAAGGCGGGTTGTATATACTTTAACGAGGAAATGGAAGCATTCGTCGAGCTCGAGGGGGTGTACATCGGCCAAGGTCTCCTGCAGAGTCGGCCTGACAGTGTCTTTTGCGTTGCGGAGCCTCATATTAACGGTCTTGATGAGAGAAGGGTATAGGTGTGAGAAGAGATTAGACCAGACGTAAAGTTGCAGTTGCGACCGGGCTTAGAGCTGTTGAACGAGCCCATCGCTGCATCCCCAGCCATATATACCTAGAGCTGGAGAGGGTTTAGAGAAAACCGAGTCAGATCAAATGGCTCAGGGTGAACGAAACCTCGCCGTCTTCCTTTGAACACAAACTTGAGCAGGGTCTTACGCGATGATCCGCTTTTGATAATAGCACTCACAGGCGGCACGGGAACAGACAACAACGAAAGTCATTTCGTTGTTCCTTCCTAACCGGGAACAAACACAAAGACTTGCACGGGAGAATGACCGAGCTTATTGTGTGCCAGCGCGCAGCTGTGGCGCCCTTTGCGGGTAGCTTTGTTCAAAGGGTGAATGTTCTGCCATGACAACAAACTCGGTCGGCCTCGAGGATACGTTGTTCTTTTGTATCCAACTGCAACGGTGGCGTGAGGACGTCGAATACGCTGCAAAGTGTAACTTGCATCGTTAGAATCATCTATCGGAATTCGTGCTATGTAGTCACTGGGGCCAGACTTGTTGCAAAGAGCATTCCTTGGCGTGATGCCCAATATGTTGAAATGCATATTGTATGCGCTGTTGGTTTCACATAAAATATTTAGAGGTTAATTCATTGACAGCTTTGCGAAACATTGAAGCAGCATTCGATGCTTGTTACTAGCAAAGTTTTTAGCGATCATTCTACCGGGCTTAAAGCTTGAAGATCGGTGCTTACTGTGCAGCAAAGAACCTTTGTAAGCGGAGAATTTATCTGCCCTATATTCCTTCAACGCATCCAGAAGAGAGAGCATAGAGCATAGTCACGGATCTGCCATTGTGGTAGTGATGGTGCTGGTGAAGTAGCCACTTTTTGAAGACGCCCACACAACAATTGATCACATTGCCTGATCGGGTAATAAAAAGTTACAGACTCATTAAACGCCACTTCTTCTGGTCACGACCGACCGCGATGGGGCGGCCAGTTGAATCTGTTTTACTTACTGCTAACGGCTAACATATTTTCTCTGTGACGTTTCTGTTAGCGCACACGATATGTGTGAAACGCAGCCATATTTATCTCCTCGGGAAGCTAGGAACATACGTTTTTACCTCGAATTCGAAACTCGTTGAACTCGAGAGAATCTCCTGCTACGATACCGGTATGTGCAGTAACTAGTAACGTTGTAAACAATCGTTTTGAATGTCAATACAGGATATGATATACAAACAGCATACACACTACAAGTCGCACGACATCGAACTCGAACGTTACTACCATCTGACACGTAGCCTGTTGCTCAAAATTTGAAGAGGCTGGAGGATAGCGATGCAAAGGAGGGCTGAACCGGGAGTTCAGTGAGTCGTGTGGGTCGTATATCTAGAAGTGAGATTATTCTTTAACTCTTCGGTCTCCTCTGGTGACTAGTGACTAATGACTAGTTTCTCCCCGCCCCGCCTGCCTAGGCCGAATGCGCGGGGCGGTTCTCAGACACCGGTAAGCACCCAATCCCCATTCTAAGGCCTGAATGAGGGGTCTATTACCCTGGGCATTGCTTAGCCAGTCTTATAAGTTGAAGTTATATCAGCTCTACTACAGCCATTTTACTAACGCACCTATCGAACGCCTCCCTCCGCTCCCTGCTCCCGACGTTCTCTGAGAGCCGAGCGTGATACTAGACCGTTTGATGTAGCGGAATATGTCGGTATTTCTCGGTTTTTGCTAGTAGCCTATCGTCAAGTGACTCGAATGAGCAGCCTAAGCCAGAGTCACGACGACGAAGGACCGAGATTGAGATTCCGGAGGCCGTTTCCAATAGTTTTTACAGGATTGGAACCAGAGGTGCGTATATAAATGTCTTCTTGCCAACATTGTTTATAGTAATTCTCATATAGATCAGGGAGTAGTTCAAGTTCTGCGAACGAGGCCTAACAATCGAAAGCTCTCAACTGGTGAGCGCGAAGGCTTATACCAGAACACGAGGCTCCCACCCTGACTATGGATGAATCTAGTACAAATACATTCCATACAGAACCTAGTAGTCTCTCGGAGAGCTGGTTGTCCAGGATAAACACGATTTCGACAGGCCCGCCACTGTTTATACCGGCGCTAACAGGCAGCCAAAAACAAGCCAATCAGAACTTGGCCTCATGGCACGTGATCTAGTTAAACAAACTCGATCGTGTCGAGAGAAGCATCGACGCGTCCGCATAAATAGGGCAGCATCCCTGGTTCAATCTCCCCCATCCTTTCAGTCTTCGGACTCCCGTCGCCCACAGGCATCTTACCCGTCGCTCCCTCCAAGACAACTCTCTTGATTTCAACCTTTCGTACTTCTCGCTCTCTCCCACTCAAGCCGCCACGATGCCAGGAGCAAAGCAGTTCAAAGCTATGGTCCAGAAGACCGTACAGAAGAATACCCAGAAGACCGTACACAAGAGCACCGAGAAGCCGGAGTCGCTCTCGAGCCAGGTGAAGTCTATGATCAACAAGCACTTCAAGGGAATGAAGAAGGCCGCACCGTCGTCGCGCATACGGAAAGTCACAGACAAGATGGATGTCGACGTACCACGGTATCGCAAGCAGGTGAGCATACATATTGAGTTCTAGTGGTGCATTTGCTAAACGAATGTAGACCGGGACGGGAATACTCGTGGACGTGGATGGGGATGTGAAGATGGCGTCCCCCGTCCTCGGCAGCAATTGCCGGTGGCCCTCCGCACCTGTCCATGTCCAACTTCAGGACCACGATGGGGACATCAAGATGACCAGCCCTCAAATGTTCGATCTCGACTGGTCAGCATCGGCAGCGAAGGTAGTCGACAAGGTATTCCGAGTGGACGTAGATATGCATGCATTATTCGGTGACTTTGGCTCCCCTATGCAAGTTGACCAGGAATATCTCAGTGAACGACCCCAGCAAGCGCAGTACTCTGCTCCTCGTGGACTGTTCTTCCCACCTGGTCTAGCCCCGCGCACACCTACAAAAACGTCAAGAAACGTGGATGTTGACATGACCGACGACTTTACGACACCTGTTCGCGCCGTTTACCCTGCGCACATGCCGGTCCCTGACGTAGAGATGGTTGACGTCTTTAGTCCTCCTCAGACCGCAATCGACCTCGCTTTCCAGAAGAGCAGCATCGGACGTGCCTCGAGCATTCGAAGCGACCCTAGGTGCACGCCTTCTCGGGTAGCAAATCCGAGTCTTCTAGACCGCATTCGGTTGATGAACAAGAAGGTCAGGGAGGGGGTATCTCGACCCCGTCCTAAAGGCAGCGAGTCTCGCAAGGACGTCGATATGATGGATGTTGACATGAGTTCTCCGGTGTCATCACCAGTGCCAATGAATGTCGACGGGCATATGGCTGCTGCACCGGTGAATTCTATGGTATTTGAGGTATGTAGCTTTATGAATAACTCTTTATGTCAAAGACTCATCCTTCTTAGGTTCGGGAGTCTGTTCTCGCCTTTGCTCAGGCTCAAGCTCCAATGGTGTTATCACCAGTACCAATGGATGTTGACGAGCCCATGACCGCTGTACCGGAGCACAAGGTCTTTGAGGTATGCGACTTCTTAAATGACTCTTTGTCCCGAGAGCTCATTCTCTTAGGTTCGGGAGCCTATTCTCGCTTCTGCTCAGGCTCCAGCTCCAGTTCCCGCTTTCTCTCCCATGGCTGCACCTGTGCTTCGGGCTGCATTTGAACCCGCACCCGCTACGCCTCTCAAGTCTGCGTACAAGCAAGTCACCGTTGAGGTATGGGCCCTTTCATAACCTTCTACTCTTTCTGAATACTGATCATTGTCCATAGGACGTTGCTGACGACGAGAACCTACAGTACGTCGGAGAAGCTCTTCCGTCCCACAACTTCGATGTAAGTACCTATCTATTTCTGTCTCTGTTTGGAGGAAGGTTTTCTCATTCGTCTCATCTTAGGGTCCTCTTGTTGTTCCTGTGTCGCCCGTTCAACCTACGCACAAGCCAGCCGTTGTTGAGGTACATATAATTTCATTGTCTCTTCTTCTTCATCCGTACTCATGACTTCCATTTCTTCTTTAGGATACCTCCTCTGATGAAGACGACCTCGAGTACCTCTTTGACGAGGAGCAAGCCACAATTTACGACGCGAAGCAGGAACAAGTCACCGACGGAGTTTCTGAGCCATCAACTGAGGAGAGCGAGGGCCCCGCTCTTCCGAGGTCGGTGAGTGACGACGAAGTTATGGCGTTCCTTGCGACGGTCAACGACGAGATCGTCAATTCGTTGTTTGAGAGGCAATCACTCTTCTGAACTCCGATCGTCCTTTGGCCCTTCTAGCTTCTTGGTTTATAACGCTCACTCTCCCACGCTTCTACTTCCGATATCGATACCGATACCCCTCAACCCCGGGTATCTTCCTCAAGCACGAATAATTTGCGTCAAGACATCGAAAGAATAATTGCATCAAGACTCCGGATTTACCGCTGCATCAAGATAACTTTTTTAACATATTCAAGACTTTGGATTCTCGACTCCTGGACTCATGTTTCGTCTCTACTTTTATACTCCACTCTATATCTCGGTCTCGCCCATAATCTGGTCTCTTTCTGGGCTTGTCTCTTCCTCTAATCTTGGGTCTTGGGTTTCGTCTCTACTTTTTCTCGTCTCTCGTCTCTCTTCTTGGTTTGTGGCATCGTCTCGTCTCTCTTCTTGGAATCTTGGATCATACGACTATCTCAACACCGACTATCGACCCCGACGTACGTCGATCTCCATCGCTACAAGAACACTTCTATTCTGCATCTTTATGCAAGCACACTCTAAAGATCTGGATCGTCCACAACTCTTCGTGACGACGTCGAGTTGCACCACCTGATTCAAAGTGACTGCTCAGCTTTACAGGTGCGTAGTTTCTTTCTATCTCCGCTCCTTCTTCATACTGACGCGCTTATTAGGCTTTGTAGGCCGCTTCTTGATATACCTCTTTCCCAAGGTCTCGTACATTTACCCCACGGTCTTTACCTGGCAGCCACTCTATGTCACGTTCATGGTGCGTTCTCTCTCTTCTTTCCGAGTTCTTGCGAAACTAATCATTTTTGAACAGACAACCACACCTTCACTTATACTACCTCATAAACATCTGGCATTTCCTATTGTTTTACCATTACTATTGGGTTGCCAACACCGGTTGTCGGCGTGAACAACTTCTAGGACATGGACTATCAACGCACGCTCCCGCTTTTCTGGTCCTCAGGCCTTGCTATCTCTCGCACATCTCGCTTGCTCTGGATCTCTCGTGTTCTCGATCTGACCTGTTGCATATTTCGCACATCTTCCTTGCTTTCTCTTCTCTTGGTTCTCTGCATTGCGTCTCTCTCTCCTCTTCGATTCACTTCCGTCACATATCATTCCAAGCTTTCGCTACTCCTCTTCTTCTCTGTTTGTCCATCATCAATACTCGTTATCCTCCCTTCTCGCAGACTTCTCTTCTCAGATATCATACAGCGCTATTCTCATCCCGCATTCCGACCCACCCACACCCTTCCCTGGCCCTTCCACCCTTGGGCGCAGACTGGCTGGCGCCAAGCCCAGTCTGCTTCTAAGGATGCTTAGTGTCTACTCTGCTCGACCTCTTTGCAATTTCGCGCCTACTCGACTCCCCCAACGCCCGGGTACATCCGACTACTCTTTTCGGTGACTTCGCCTTGCCAACTTCTCGAGTGCCGTACTCTGGATCTCCACTGTCGGTGCCAGCACAACCTATTTGCCTCAAGCTTCAAGCACTTATTCCCGGGCACCACCATTGTCGAGTCTGCGATTACTTCGAAGGGGTTTGGCAGCCGTTTATTCTTGGGTCTTTTCTTCTTCGCCTTCCTCCATTTCTTGATCCCGTTGAAGATATTTTTCGTCTATTCCTCCGCATGTTTCCTGTTTACGTGGTGTTCATAAACATTAATGAACCCGAGATCAATCGCCATGTACATCTTTGGTTGTATACACCCGCTCTTTGTACACACGATATTCCTCATTGAGACCTAATAAAAACAATACGCGCTTTATGAGTTATTTCTCTTGTGAAACGTCTGAGCGTGCATGTACTGCAATCGACAAGAAAACAAATGAGTGCGATATAAGTGTCCCACAGAGAGCACATTAAAGCAGTTTGTTACAACGCACGATTAACGAATAGTTATCGTAGTCTATTAATACATGCCAAAGGCAAGGGTATACTGAATGAATGTGTGAGTGGGTATCGTAACTGAGCGTCCGCAAGGATTGCGTCCTGTCGTTCATTGGAACTTCTCTTTATATATCCATGCCAAGCCGACGTCACTAACGCCTTGGGCAACCTGTTGACGAGACCGGTTACGAATGAGAATGAAACTCATTGCGAGGCATGGATATACGGTACATACCGCAGCTCGATACCACTTTGCCGCCTCCTTGCGATCTTTCTTGCAACCTTTCCCGTTCGCAAGGCAGAACGCAAGTTCTTGTTGTGCGTCGGGATCGCCCAACTCGGCTGCTAGTTTGAAGTACCTCTATTTCTAAGGGTGAGTTGGTTAAAAAAATAAATTGGGCTAATACGTACGACAGCCATTTTTTTGTCCTTTTCGACACCCCACCCACGGAAGAAGCTTTGGCCGACTTCATATATGGCGATGACCAGCTCAGACTACGAACTGGTTAGCCAAAATTCTTAATTGATGGGAAGAGATGTTGAAGACTCACTTTGATCACGCTAGAGTCCATCCCCGGACGCTTGTGCTCGAGATCATCGACCGCTAGTTCCGCGGCTTTCCTCAACCATTTGAAACCCTTTTCCTCGCTTTGAGGGCATCCCCAACCGTGTCTCTGTGCCAAACCCCACATGAGCATACCAGTACCACACCCTCCGTTGAGCGTTGCACTCTTCTCGAAACATGCCGCAGACTCGGTGAGCCTGTTCGCAAGGTGATGTTGTATCCCAAGCTGTAAGAACTCTTGTGGAGTTTGTGGATTGCTGGGTACACCCATAGACGCGCCCGGTTCATCATGTGCTGGAGATGGTGGCGGATGAACACTTATAGTCGGGCTAGGAACCGTTGGAGATAGGTGAGCAGAGCTTGCCGACGGCGACGGTATTTGACCATCGTAGGGATAATAAGAGTAAGAGGTGTACACGCTCAGTTGTGAATTAGTACGAGGAAGCTGGGTGGAGGAATTGGGATGTTGAAAAGCAGGTCGTGGTTGCTCCGATGCCGCAGAGGGGCGACGAGATGAAGTTGGGGTACCTCCTTGTGGATTAGCGTGTCGCTGCAAAACTAAACGTTTCTGTTCCTCTGAGCCGATAGGTGGACGTGGGGGACGACTCGGTTGGGGACTGGGTGGGCCCGACGGCTGTCTCATCATTGCCGACGAAGGCGGGGGAGGGGTGGCAGGCTCTTCAGAGACAATTACGGTGGGGACACTGTTATGCTCTGAATCAGGCTGGTATCCTCCATACGGCATAGACGAATGCGAATGCGAATCAACGCTGTATTGGGATGCCATCGAGACAGCCCTCGAATCAGGCGGCTGGTACGACCTAGTCCATCGGACGAAACAATTAGATGGCTGACATAGCTACCCGAGCAACATTACGCACCTCGTTGTAGTGGGAAGTCTACTAGGAGCATCCCATGAACCCGATACATGACTATCTCCAGCGATAGATCCGTTGTAAGTCGACACTGACCCTCTGAACTTGGTATGCAGCAAAGGGGAGAGTGGTGCGACTGCAGCTAGACCAAGCTGGTTTTGCTGTGGAGATGCATACGGTACATTGAGTGCGTCTGCTAACTTTGCAACCTTCACCCTCCGAGATGAAGCTCGACGGACGAGTGAGTCGAGTGGGGAGGATTGCCCTACTCGGATACTAGGCGACGGCGAGTACGGCGAGTTCGGGTCCATCTATGTAAGTAAATCGCTGCTGAAAATACAAGGGTCAGCCGTCTGCAAGTTATTGAAAGGTCTGTGAGGAGTCGTCAACAGTCAACGTTAGAAGAGAAAGCATCGGGGACGGCGAGAGTCAATGTTGATGGTCGTTGCAAGCCAAGAGATAAACTAGATTGCTCTTGGGAGGCTTGGTGAGATTGCCGTTGTGCCGCAAGTCAAATTCTGATTGTCGAAACACATCTCGTTCAGTCTATTCAGGTCTTTGGGATGAATGCGCATTTCAATGCTAGCGTTGGTAGCACTTAAAAGGATCTGGAATATGGTAGAGAATATATGATTCCCAGAATAGTACAATACAAAGGCACGCCAACAACGTCGAACTCAGAGGTCAATTAACAATGCCTCCCGTTGGGGCTCTTGTCGCGGTGATGCATAAGCTTCATAAGCCTGTGGAGGGGCTGTAGGGGCAGCAGGCAGGTTAGGGAGTGGTTGAGGAACATGAGTTTGTTGTAACTGTTGCAGTTGTTGCGGTGTATGTGAGTAAGAAATGGTACTACTGCGGACGGGGGGTCTCGCCTGAGCAGGAGGTATTGGAGCACGCGATGTTACGGTATTGTGCCGACTAAGCGGAGGTGGTGATGTGGATGGCTGCATGATTTGCGGGCCGGGAGCAGATATTTGATACGGTTGAGAGGGCTGGTTGGGAACATGTACTTCAGCGGGAGGAGGAGGAAGAGGAGCCTGATACTGCTGAATAGTTACTGGAGGAGGAGCAACCGCGTAGGGTTGCTGCTGTGACTGTGATGTATATTCCGTACGTGGAGATTGAAGAGGTACGGACACGAATGGCTGAGCATTCGATGGTTGAGCGTATGGATCTGCGACAGGGGAGACGGCATAGGATGTACTCGAGGCAGAGGGCGCTCGATCAATTGCTGGAGGTTGAGGATTGAAATACGATGAGGGTGTTTGGGGAGGAGCAGTTTGCTGTGGAGGTATTGACCACTGGCCATAAGAAGCCGCAGGGGTCTGCTGATACGTTGCACC
Organism: Irpex rosettiformis; assembly: GCA_022160335.1. Classification (NCBI taxonomy): domain Eukaryota; kingdom Fungi; phylum Basidiomycota; class Agaricomycetes; order Polyporales; family Irpicaceae; genus Irpex; species Irpex rosettiformis. The sequence goes on along the minus strand of MU274909.1, from coordinate 558,989 downwards.
AGCGGGTCGCGGACTGGTAGCTGCCCGCCACGTCGGATGTGAAACTTGCTCAGACAGCAGCTTATCGTACAACTTAACCGCCTCTGATAATTTCTCGTGCATTTCAGTGAGTAGTTCTTTAGTGTAAAGAAATTGTCAGTATCCGCGATAATGGACTGCGAGTGCAGACGTACGTTCTTTACGCCCAGTATCATTGAGACTCATTGCCAATTTCGGTCTCAGTCCGCTAGCTTTATCGTATAGTTCCGTGACAGCAGGATATCTTGACAAATCGCGACCGCCTTGCTGTTGAAGCTGGTCAACAGTTTGACTGAAGGTCAAAATAGCATCCTCTTCAAGGGGATCCAAGTCGTACTGAGGCAAGGTAGGTACTGTTGGTTTAGGAGTAGGAGTATGAGAAGGATAGGACTGAGCATAACCAGGTCCTGTTGTGTATGAGAAATCTGATCGCTCAGCGCGAGGGGTGTCTATGCCCATGGGAGCGCTTGGCTTCGGTGCACTTGCTTCCCGGAGACTAGCCTCAATGGCGGCACGGAGGTCTGGGTCATCTTCTTCGTCAATTGGAGCCCGAGAAGATACACCGGGGTGTGACCGTTGGTCTACCAGTGGAGGTTCGGAGGCCTGCCACGAGGAAGTAGAAGGAGCATACGAAGGTCTACGAGAACTTCCTGAGCCTACTTCCTGCAGGGATAACTGTATAGCGCGTTGCAACTCCGCGTCCGCCAAGTCTCGAGCAGAACGATGACGAGACGACGATACGCTTTGAGAAGAGCGGTGACTTCTGCTTAGTTATCAGTATCTTATAAATTGTTGAAACAAATGAAACGCACATATGCTTCTTGCTGAGTTTGGTATGACAGCTATCGCATACGCGCACCTCTTGCGTGATACCAAAATGTGGAAGTGCCAAAGTCTTCGAAGAACACTTGTGATCGAATACTTGACCGCAGTTACGGCAATGATGTTTGCGATTGGTGAACGAAAACGGGTCACGGCATCGAAGACACACATCAGAATCTATCCATTCTGGGGCAGTCTGTGTGTCTACCATCGCAGATGTGGCTAACGCTGGGTCGCGCGGGGGGAAGTTGAAGCCTGAGCGACCAATAAGCCAACAGGAGATACGAATATTCGGTATGTGGCGTACCCTCGTTCTGAAGCGTCCTATATACTTCCCCAACATATGCCAAATTACCCCTGCCTTCGAAAGCGATAGCCCAGATCTGCACAAGACGCAATATCTTGTTCTTGACTTCATGGTTGAGTACCGGAATCTTCAATATTGAGACCAAATTATCCATGAACTCCCGCGAAGCGATCTCCACGAGAAACGGGTCTCCGCCATTCTTGATGCAGGTGTCTGTAAGCTGTATACAACCGAGTCAGTCGCCAAGTCACTGCGCAGTAGTAGAGAACACGTACGCCGAGAGCTAGCAACTGCACGTTTGGGTTCTTGTGATTCAAACGTCGTTTTAACGCACGCATTGCATCCTTTGGTGAAACAGACTTTGAACGAATCTGGTCGGATATCTCGAGGCTGAGCGCAATGTCTTCTGAGCCCGACGGGAGTAGCTCAGATGTAGCCTTGTCTGTGGGGACGGTTATCTATTCTGTTCTTGTCATTGAATAAGTACCCATACTTACCAACAGCATCATCAAGTTGAGATGTCCCCCATAGCAATGTACTGAAATACGAAGTCATGGCCAGAGGATGTGCTTGTCGTGGACAACGACTGGAGTGAAGAGTGGTAGTGCTAGTGTGACATCGTTCAGCTTACGAGGTAATGTCACGTAAGTGACTACCCGTGACACAATCCGGCTCAATGTGGCAGCGCATTTGGATCTCCGCACAAAACGCGTGACAATTGTCCGGGGCCGCCTAAACGTGACTTGCTCAACAACCACATCGACGTTGTCGACGTTGTCGCCGTCGTGTCTCACTCTGCCTCTGTTACCTTTGAAGCTATCTGGGCTACTTTGCTTGCGGACCTCCAGGCGTCACTTTCGCTGACTTTGCAATTCCCAGTGCGATTTACACGCGGTCGACCCAGCTTGCGTGGCTGGACTAAAACCCTCAAAAAAGACTCCTGAACGGCTGTCTACGACAAAGATACTCGGTCGATATCCGTGGACGGCTATAATCTAGAACTTTGGACACTTCTTAGCATAATTTCTATATAACTTGCCGGTCCTACCTGTCGATTCTCACACAACCGATTATACACATTTCCTCGCCACTCCGTCATGTTGGGTCACCAATTTGCTTACTCTGCGGCGCCGATCCGCAAGGTAAAAGAAGTTCAGTTTGGAATTCTTTCTCCTGAGGAAATTGTGGGTGAAGTGCCTTCGTTCGCTTTTTCGCTGGCTTACCCCTGTCGCCTTTCAATAGAAAGCATACTCGGTCGCAAAGATTGAACATCCTGAAGTCATGGACGAAACAACGCACAAACCCAAGTCGGGTGGTTTGATGGATCCTCGATTAGGTACCATAGACAGGAACTTCAAGTGCCAGACCTGCGGAGAGGGTATGTCCGAGTGTCCAGGTCACTTCGGTCATATCGAGTTGGCGAGGCCTGTGTTCCACCCTGGTAGGCTACTTCGCGTGCTCTACATTCATTGGTGTTGACTTCTCGGAAGGCTTCATTGTGAAAGTGAAGAAGATTTTGGAGTGTATTTGCGTAAATTGTGGGAGACTTAAGGCGGATATCGTGAGTTTTGCCTCTTTTTCGTATACTCGTTTCGCACCCCACCACCCAATTTTCTGGGGGCTCTCTCCATGATGGAGAACCCCAAACCCGCTCTACGGTCGTTCTCGACAATCGAGGCGTTCTTCCACCCGTGTCGCGGTCTGTGCGCGTTTTCGGTCGCTTGATCGCCGCGCAGGCTATTGCATGCGTCAGGTGATGGTTGGACACGTAGTTGCGTGGTGAAAAGGGGGGCTGAGCGAGGAGTGCGGAAAATCATGAATATCCGGTGTGGTAAAGCCACGGCGTGATAAATGGCCCAAGATGCTCCCTGTGACGCAGGTCGAGTAAATCTGGCTGGGCATGCACTTTGTACGCGATACTTGTTGCCCCCCTGTTCATTTTGACGCTGTCGTCGGGATGGAGCATGCCTTTAGTACCATTTGCTAACGTTTTGATCTCTATACTCCCCTCAACTGCTACACTTGTGTGATGGAAAATGTGCTGTAAGTCGGACCCAGCATTCGCTGACAAGATCAGACACGTTCGGGACCCGAAGGCACGCATGCAGGTGGTGTGGAACTATTGTAAAGGCAAGATGGTCTGCGATCCAGATGAGCCTAAGGACGAGGACGGCGGTGACGGTGAAGAACCTAAACGTGGTCATGGTGGTTGTGGCGCAGCTCAGCCACAGATTCGAAAGGAGGGTCTCAAGCTCTTTGTCCAATACAAGCGTTCCAAGGACGATGATGAGGTTTGTATCACACGGTCATAGCTTATTTACGGCGTTCTGACCCCCCAGCACAGGAGGTGAAGAGCTTACAACCAGACAAGAGGCTATTCCCTCCACATGAAGTATACACCGCCCTGAAGAAAATGACTGACTCAGATCTTCATCTTCTTGGCCTCTCGGACGAGTATGCTCGCCCTGAATGGATGATTCTAACGGTTCTCCCTGTTCCTCCACCTCCCGTACGCCCGAGTATAGCAGTCGACGGGGGAACTATGCGCAGCGAAGATGATCTGACGTATAAGTTGGGTGACATCATCAAAGCCTCCGCGAATGTTCGTCGATGCGAACAGGAAGGTGCTCCGGCGCACGTCATTACAGAGTTCGAGCAGCTGTTACAGGTACGACGCTTGTTTCGTAGTCCCGTGTCATATTATTGATATGTCGTTCAGTTTCACGTAGCAACGTACATGGACAACGACATTGCTGGTATACCGCAAGCTCTTCAGAAGTCTGGTAGACCTGTCAAAGCCATTCGCGCACGTCTGAAAGGAAAGGAAGGTCGTCTGCGTGGTAACCTCATGGGCAAGCGTGTCGACTTTTCGGCACGTACTGTCATTACTGGTGACCCGAACCTTGAGCTTGATGAGGTTGGTGTCCCTCGGAGCATTGCAATGAACTTGACATTTCCTGAACGAGGTTCGTATGTGTTTGTTTGCATTGTCGTATTGAAGCTCATTGTGCTTTAGTCACACCATACAATATCGCGTACCTCCAAGAGCTGGTCAGGAACGGACCGACTGCATACCCTGGTGCTCGTTATGTTGTCAAGGACACTGGCGAACGTATAGATCTGAGGTACAACAAACGTGCGGATGCTTTCCTACAGTATGGGTGGATTGTCGAACGACACCTGAAGGACGGAGAGTGAGTACCCGTGCGTCATCGCTAATAAAAAACGCTGACCTGTTTGCAACAGTTTCGTGCTCTTCAACCGGCAGCCTAGTCTGCATAAGATGAGTATGATGAGTCATCGAGTTAGGCTTATGCCTTATTCCAGTGCGTAGCCTCTCCTTCGTCCCCTAAATTGTGGTTAATCAGAGTTTACTCAGCTTTCCGTTTGAATCTTTCCGTGTAAGTTGCAATCGAACTCTCAGTGATCATCTATTACATCTGTTTATAGAACGCCGCCATACAACGCTGACTTCGATGGTGATGAGATGAACATGCAGTAAGTCCTCTTAACTGTCTTGTCGTACCACATGCCCTTACACGCACACAGCGTACCTCAGAGCGAAGAAACTCGAGCAGAACTGAGTCAAATTGCATGGGTGCCCCGCCAGGTTTGTTTCATTCTCAGCATTTGGTGAACACGACCGACCTTCTGCCTCCACACAGATCATCTCCCCGCAGGCAAACAAGCCTGTCATGGCTATCGTCCAGGATACACTTTGTGGTATAAGGAAGTTCACGCTGCGTGACACTTTCCTCGATTGGAACCATGTCCAGAACATTCTTTTGTGGGTCCCGGACTGGGACGGAACTATTCCGACTCCAATCATCCTCAAGCCGAAACCTTTATGGACCGGGAAGCAGATTCTCAGTATGTGCATTGCTCGCGGTATCAACATCCATAGGTCCCCTGATCCAAAGTCGGCCAATCCTGTCTTCGATGATGGCATACTCATCGAGAACGGCGAGATCATATTCGGTATTGTCGATAAGAAAACAGTTGGTTCCGCACAGGGTGGTCTTATTCATGTCGTTTTCCGTGAGAAGGGCCCCGAGATGACAAGGCAGCTATTTACCGGGCTCCAACGTGTTGTCAACTATTGGTTGTTCCACAACGGCTTCAGTATCGGCATCGGCGACACTATCGCTGACAAGAAGACGATGTCCCACATCACGGAACAAATTGCGATCAGCAAGCAGAACGTTGCACAGATCATCGACGATGCCGCTCACGATCGTCTCCGTCCTCAGCCGGGTATGACTATCCGAGAATCGTTTGAGAGCAAGGTTGAACGGGAGCTTAATCTGGCTCGTGATCATAACGGCCAGTACGCGCAAAAGCATTTGAAGGAGGACAATAACGTCAAACAGATGGTAGTCGCCGGATCGAAAGGTTCTTTCATTAACATCTCACAGATGTCCGTCTGTGTAGGCCAGCAGATTGTCGAGGGTCGTCGTATCCCCTTCGGTTTCCGCCACCGTTCCTTACCCCATTTTACCAAGGACGATTTTAGCCCCGAAGCTCGTGGATTCGTCGAGAACTCTTACCTTCGAGGTCTCACTCCTCAGGAGTTCTTCTTCCACGCCATGGCTGGTCGTGAAGGTTTGATCGATACCGCTGTTAAGACCGCCGAGACGGGCTACATTCAGCGTCGATTAGTCAAGGCTTTGGAGGACGTTTCTGTTTGCTACGACGGGACCGTGCGGAACTCCTTGGGAGACCTTATCCAGTTCGTGTATGGCGAGGACGGTATGGATGGTGCTTGGATCGAGCGTCAGAATATCGAGACCTATGCCCTCAATAACCGGGAGTTTGAGCACGACTATCGCGTCGATGTCACCGACCCAGCAGGTGGTTTCATGGCTGGTGTTCTGCAAGCAGGACTGGACGATAGTTCGCTCGAGTTGCAGGCAAAACTAGACGAAGAATTTGCTCAGGTATCTGAGGACCGGCGACTACTCCGGAAATTCATCTTCCCCAACTCCGATCCTACGAGCCCTCGCTATCTACCGGTCAACCTCCAGCGTATAGTTCAGAACGCTGTCCAAATCTTCCACATTGACAAACGAAAACCTAGCGACTTGGAACCTGCCCATATCATCGACTCCGTCAGGGAGTTGTGTTCTCGGCTTATCGTTGTACGGGGTAATGACCCTCTCAGCGTGGAGGCACAGGCTAACGCGACGTTAATGTTCCGTATGCACATCCGAGCAACCTTTGCTGCTCGTCGCGTTCTCGAACGTTACCATCTCAATTGCGAGGCCTTCGAGTGGGTCCTAGGAGAAGTTGAATCAAAGTTCAACCAGTCCCTCGTGCACCCTGGAGAGATGTGCGGTACACTCGCAGCCCAGTCTATTGGCGAACCCGCTACGCAGATGACACTGAACACCTTCCACTACGCCGGTGTTTCTAGCAAGAACGTAACGCTCGGTGTGCCGCGTTTGAAGGAAATTATCAATGTGGCGACAAACATCAAGACGCCATCCCTATCAGTTTACTTGCAGCCCGAATTCGCGAAGGATGCCATACGTGCAAAGAATGTTCAGCAGGAGCTAGCTTACACTTCTCTCAGGACTGTGACCGCCGCCGTCGAGATTTGGTATGACCCAGATCCGTCGTCTACCATCATCGAAGAGGATAGCGTTTTCGTCGAGTCGTTCTTCGCTATCCCTGACGAGGAAGTCGAGTCGAAGCTTCATCTACAGTCCCCATGGCTTCTGCGTCTCGAGTTGGACCGTGCGAAGATGATCGATCGTAAGCTAACAATGGCATATGTGGCTGGGCGAATTGCGGAGAGCTTCAAAACCGACCTCTTCGTCATCTGGAGTGAAGATAATTCGGAGAAGTTGATTATTCGTTGTCGTGTGCTCGGAGGCGCGGATAAGGAGGATGATGGGATGGGTTCGATTGAAGAAGATATTTTCCTGCGTCAGCTTGAGAATACCATGCTCAACTCTGTCAGTCTCCGTGGTGTCCCTGGTATCGAGCGAGTCTTCTTGCTTGAGCACGATAAGATTATCCAAACAGAGGATGGCAATATCGTGGCACGCTCAGAGAAAGAGTGGGTATTGGAGACGGATGGGATTAATCTCAAGACGGTAATGTGTATCGATGGCGTCGACTTCACTCGCACATACTCGAACAACTGCGTGGAGATCTTCAATGTGCTCGGCATCGAAGCTGCTCGTACTGCGATCATGAAGGAGCTGCGTGGCGTTATCGAATTCGACGGTTCCTACGTTAACTACCGCCACCTTGCTCTTCTTTGCGACTTGATGACCCAGCGTGGGACCCTCATGGCTATCACTCGACACGGTATTAATCGTGCAGACACGGGAGCCCTCATGAGGTGTTCCTTCGAGGAAACTGTGGAAATTCTTATGGAGGCTGCTGCTGTAGGCGAGAAGGACGATTGTCATGGTATCGCAGAGAACGTTATGTTCGGGCAGATGGCGCCAATGGGCACTGGAGCCTTTGACGTTGCTCTCGATATCGACATGCTGAAGGATGTGATTGTCGATCATCGCATTCCTGTGCACAGTAATATGATGGCTACCTCAGTAGACGGAGGAATCACCCCTGGGCAAGCGATGACTCCTTACGACAGCAACTCGCCGCTGTGGTCCGCACCTGATTCGACCTTCAAAGGCGAGTCTGCGGCATTCTCTCCCTTGGTATCCAACGGCGGAGATGATGCTCCGAACTTCCAATACCTTCCTTTCCAAAGCCCTATGGGTGCAGGGGGTATGTCCCCGGCGGCTCCTGGATATAGCCCCAGTTCTCCAAATGCATACTCGCCTACGTCTCCTTACGTTCCGCAGTCGCCATACACCGGGGCGACCTCGCCATTTGGTACCTCACCCTACGCCACGTCTCCATTTTACGATCGCAACCGCGGGCCTACCTCGCCAACGTATTCGCCTACCTCCCCGGCGCTCAACCTCACCTCACCCGCGTACTCTCCTACCAGTCCGCGGTACTCGCCGACTTCTCCGTCATTCAGTCCTACTTCACCACGCTACTCACCGACAAGTCCCTCATTCAGCCCAACGTCCCCAAGGTACTCTCCCACGAGTCCCTCATTCAGCCCCGCCTCTCCACGTTGTAAGTCCCCATATTCTTATCTCAAGCCTAATACTCACCAGGTTATCCACAGATTCACCCAGTGCGTGCTACCCACAATTACTGCTTACGCCTTTATTAACATGACCGTCTTGCTCGTATTTCCTTTATAGCTTGTAAGTGTTCATGGACATACGACGCGTACACAGTTCACTGATGAGTCCATAGCTCCTGCGCAGATGTCTCCATCCTCGCCGAAGTATTCCCCCACGTCACCTGCCTCACCTGCATCGCCGAAATACTGTGAGTAAACGATGAATCCTCAACCTATTTACCATCTAACATTATTCAAGCTCCCACGTCGCCGACGTATTCTCCGGCCTCCCCCGCCTACTGTGAGTCATTCCTATCGCGATCTCTTTGCACCTCTACTAACGAAATATATTTAGCACCTGCCTCACCTGCGTACAGCCCCACGTCGCCGCAATGGTCTCCGTCTAGCCCCGCTCACAATCAGAATGGTAAAAGTGGACGCAATCATTCGTACAGCACGTCACCTTCCTGGGACTAAGCCGAGCCCAGGACGATGTACTTTGTGTCATTGTAGCTGACTGTTCCCTTTCATTCTTGCTTTCGTTTCCGACGGTATTTTGTCTCGCTCTGCTTGTCGCATATCTGTAGATTATGACCTGCGTGAATATCACTGTTGATATTGTCTCAAATATAGTCTGTGTGAGCAGTGGTAGCTCGAAGCGACGGAAAGATCAGTTTGTGACTGCTGCGATGCGCAGTTCACTAGTTGGTGATGGGGTAAGTTTGTCCGATCAAAATAGAGTAAGTAATGCTTTTGCCGATTATTATCCTGACTAGTTGAGATTGTTACTGTGATTAGAAAACATTTACTTACTTGTCTATCGCGCGGGCAACGTCAGTGACGTGAGTCGCTCTCCAGTGTGACTGAGGCGCTATTTCACCTTTCCATCCTCCCTCGCACTGAGTGCTGTGCTCGCTCTTTCCTTACCCTCAGCCATCCCTTAACCACTCAAGAGCAACATGGCTACACCGGCAGCAGGTCCGCCTGTGATAGAGGAGGGCAAACTGCTCAGCGAGTCCTTGAGTACGGTCAAAATCCAAGTGCAACAGATGAGACGGTACTTGGTATGTGTACAATTATGAGCCCTACGCGTATGCAAGCTCAGCAGTACACTCCTTTTTTTTCAGGAACTCGACCAGCTGATGGATGCTCTGAAGAGTGCAAGTCTGATGCTTGCTGAGCTACGTACTTCCTCTCTCTCGCCAAAGCAATACTATGAACTCTGTGAGCAAGACCTGTCGGCGCATTTCACCAAGCTAACCTTGCGATGCAGACATGGCTGTCTTCGATGCGCTCCGTCATTTATCCAACTATTTATATGACGCACACACCCAAGGTCGCCATCATCTTGCCGACTTGTATGAACTTGTACAATACGCGGGCAACATCGTTCCGCGGCTCTATCTCATGATTACGGTTGGGTCTGTGTATATGTCGATTCCAGATGCGCCTGTAAAGGAGATCATGAAGGATATGATGGAAATGGCGCGAGGGGTATTGCATCCAATCCGTGGACTATTTCTCCGCCACTATCTTAGCGGACAGACGAGAGACCACCTACCAATTGGCAACGACGCTGGGTATGTGATAACTACTCTTATCGTACCACTACTGACTGGTCACAGTCCGGGAGGAAACTTGGAAGACTCGATTACGTTTGTGCTTACCAACTTCATTGAAATGAACAAGCTATGGGTGCGGTTACAACACCAAGGCCATTCGCGCGACCGCGAGAAGCGGGAAATGGAAAGGAAAGAACTGCGAATCCTTGTTGGCACGAACCTCGTTCGTCTGAGTCAGCTGGACGGCGTGGATCTCGATTTATATCAGAACCATATCCTACCAAGCGTTCTCCAGCAGGTTGTCAGTTGCAAAGATGTCATTGCCCAAGAATATCTTATGGAAGTTGTAATTCAGGTGCGTCTTGCCTAACTGCATGCATATGACGCACTTTACCCAGACGTGTATTGTCTAATAAAGGTATTCACCGACGAATTCCATCTACATACCCTAGGCCCATTCTTGTCAGCAACCGCACAACTCCACCCGAAAGTCAATATCAAGCAAATCGTCATTGCGTTAATTGACCGGTTGGCTGCGTATGCTGCGCGCGAAGCAGAGAACGAAGACCCGGAGGAGACAAAGCGGCAGGAGGAGGCCGCAGCCAAGCGTTTAGCTGAGAAAGTTCGCATCCAGAAAGCGAAGTTACGACAGAATGCTGTCACCAACGGTACTAATGGCTCCTACACGCCAAGTACAGAGCCTATCACGAACGAATGGGGTTCGGTACCTCAGAGTCCAGCGACCGAGAAAGCAGCTTCTGTAGTAGACTCTACCGCTGACGAATCAACGCTGGCAGGCGGTGGGGAAAGTGAGGTGGGTACAGTGGTGGAGGGAGAGAAACAGAACAAAGGGAAAGAGAAGGAGAAGGAGAAGGAGAAAGAAAAAGAAAAAGAACAGGTGGTAGTGATGAAATTCCGTGGAATACCAGAGGATGTCAAGTTGTTTGAAGTGTTCTGGCACCAGGTTGTTGAACTTATCAAAGTGAGCGACTCTCCTATTGCACTTTACGACGACGTAGAGCTCATAAATCGCTGTAGGCTCGTCCCGATCTCTCGATACAAGATATCACCGCTCTTCTTGTCTCCCTCACAAATCTCTCCCTCAGCTGCTACCCTGACCGGTTGGAATATGTGGACCAGGTACTGGGATTCGCTCAAGAGAAGATTCAGGGTTTCTCTACAAGGTACGTGTTTACTTATTAATTACTTCTAGATTCCTTCTGACTCTCCATGATCCGTTCTTAGCCCCGATCTACACGCACCCCAAACAACTGCGAATCTTTCCGCTTTGCTGTTAGCCCCGATCAACTCATACCAATCCGTATTGACCCTTCTTGCATTGCAACGCTATATCCCTTTGCTTACTGTTCAACCCTTCTCGACTCGACGGTCGCTCGCTCACGCTATTATATCGTCAGTGCTCAAGAACGAAACCATTATTGAGGCTCCCGAGGATGCCAATGGCATTCTTGAGCTATGTCACGTACTCATCAAGGATCAACAAGATGTCGCGCCCGGTCAGAGCTCATTATCCCAAGGTGGCGGCCGAGAACGGCGCAGCGGATCACATCTTCACGAGAAGGAAGAGCTGGCAGAGGAGCAGGGATGGATCGCTCGCATGGTACATTTATTCCGTGCGGAATCGCTTGACGTACAGTTTGAGGTACGTAAATAAATGAAGATGAACAGTATAATTGGCTGATTTTGATCTTCATGTAGCTACTACAAACTGCGCGAAGGCACTTCGAGACAGGTGGTGATCGTATGCGATTCACTTATCCTGCGCTCATCACGTCCGCCATCAAGCTCTGTAGGAGATATAAGAACCGGGAACACGTGGTATGACCAATAATATTCCATTAGTGGATTATTACTGAATGCTCTGTTGCAGGAGGAGGATTGGGAAGCAAAGGCACAGACGATCATCAAGTTTGTGCGCCAACTACTCTCGATACTCGCCACCCAGGTCGAAGCACCCTCAATAGCTCTGCGCCTATCCCTACTCGCGGCTCAAATATCCGACGAGTGTGGATTTGAGGACCTCACATATGACCTCTACGTGCAGGCGTTCACTGTGTATGAAGACAGTATATCAGAGAGTAGGGCGCAGCTGCAGGCGATCACTCTGATTATTGGCACGCTACAAGGTGCAAAGGTTTTCAATGAAGACAACTACGACACTCTCATCACGAAGGCGGCCCTGCACGGTGCCAGACTGTTGAAGAAGCCTCATCAGACTGCGGCTGTTAATCTGGCTAGTCATCTTTGGTGGCAAGAGGTCACGCCTGAGGAAGAGGGGGTTGCTGCGACGAAGGAGGTTGAAAAGCCCAGCCCGCCGAAAGAGGATGGTGCAGAGAAGAAGGCCGTAAGTGTTATTGTCCAACGAACGTGTGTCCAATGCTGAGGTGTTTGGCAGTATCCCCACCAGGATAGCAAACGAGTATTGGAATGTCTTCAAAAGGCACTACGGACCGCGAACTCCGCCATTGAAGAGATCGTTACTGTGCAACTCTACATCGACACTCTCGATAAATATCTGTTCTACCTCGACCGCGGTGCACCAGCAGTAAGTATTACGTGGTCAATTTCTGCGTTTAAAGATCAACTCAAACTTATATGACATCAGGTAACACCGAAGTTTGTGAACAGTCTTGTGGAACTTATCACACAGAACGTGGACAACATTTCGTCGCCTGATGTCCATCCCTCACAGCGCGCCCCACCCGGCCTCCTGGAAGGCGTTCAGACTCCAGAGGCAATTACACGCCACTTCCGTAACACCCTCGTCTACATCCAGAACAAGAAGACGACTGCTGCGGCGGAGTCTTCAGGCTCGAGATGGGGCGAGGTCGAGGCGGTAGGAGCGTTGCTCAAGATGGGCATCACACGATGAGCTTGTTTAGCTGTGAAGTCATTGTTTGTGCGTGTGCATGTGTGTGTCAGGATATCTATGTACTGTACAGGTCTATGTTATGATCTCACTGTCTCGCTTCGGGTCGCTCTTTTGCACATCATTATTTTGTTCTTCGCTAGTGCACGCAGTATGATACATCGCGCTGGGATTTGTATATAATTTTGTCTTTGTTGTCTTCTCGGGGACTGAGAGATATATATGGCCAAGGATAGGATCAAGGGGCTTGTGGTGGAGGGTAAGCTGCTGCGATGGCATCGACGAGTTGCGGTAGTCGTTCGGCGGGCATGAGCATGAGCCTGCCTCCTAAATCTAGCCCAAGCGACTCGGCGTCTGGGGTGATGGAATTGGAGTATGGGAAGTCTGTAGTGAAGATTGAGAGCTATAGAATCGTCAGCCACGGGGGAAATCCGGTTGAAGCAGGAAAACGCACTTTGGCTATTTCTTCGTCCTCTGGATGTATGGGGAAAACCTTTGTTTGACTGCCCGTAGTCTCTGTCCCTGCCTTCTGTCTTTTTGTGGGAGGTACCCTTTTCTCCAGTTCCGCTACGTCCTCCGCAGATAGTTTACGTATCTGCGAGAGGAAGAGATAGTGGGAGAATCTGAAAGGATTATTCTGTACGCAATATCTGCTCAGTAAAAGAACAGTTGTACGAGTTGTCTGTGGCACTCACGTCTTCTACCGCCCATTGGATCTCTTCTGCCAGCATCTTATACGAGACCGGCATAAGTTGTACTGGCATGTTCATGAGCCTCTCCGAGAACACGAAACCGACGTGATTTTGCGATTGAAGGCCCTGGGGGCCGAGGAGTTCCTTCAGAGTTGCGGAGAACGCGGGGTTACTAGATGACTTGCTGAGAACATAATCTATCAGAGCTTTGACGAACGTCCGATTCTATGGTCTATCGTAAGATCCTGCCGTATCGAAACACATTTGAAACACACCTGGTGCACGCGGAGATTTATGACCGTCAAAAATGAGTAGGGATCACTCTCCTTGCCATCGCACTTGACAGTAGTCCCGACTTGAGGTTGGCTGAGTACGAGGTCAGCGAGGTCCTGGAGCTGCAACGACTCTGCGTCGCCCTGCCACAGCTGGGCGGCCAGTCGTTTCACAGCCAAATAGTCAACGTCTGGATTTGGGTCGAAGAAATCAAAGTCGACGTTGACGATGCTCTACTGGGTTCCCGGTGAGTCAGACTGCATAGTTTGGGAGTCGGAGGCGCAACATATCAATGAAATTGGGAAACGCACATTGTCGCTGTCTTCCTCGTTCTTTACTGCGTCTTTCTGTTTTCGCTTCGACATGATGGCTTTCTAGCGGCGTTGGGATCGCTGTCGTCGTCGTCGGTGGTGGAGGTGGTGGTGGACAAGGCTAAGTTTTCCGCGGACTGAGTTGGCGCTTAGATCTACACAACGCGAGATCACCGTACTCGATGCATGAGGACGACTCGGACTCCTCTCTCCAGGTCGCGCAAGCCTCAGCTCAGCTCGGCAACGTCGACGCGTAAAACACGTCTAACACAATTCACAGAGCATCTTGCGACCTGTAACCACCTATGATGAAAAGGTCGTCCTCGAGCACCTCAATAGTTTCCTGTGTACGTCCTACTAATTCAATGCACGCGTCGACCGCTAACTTTTATGACCACGCTTCCTACGAATAGGCCAGTTCATACTCGTATGACTCGGACGATTCCAAGTGGATATTGGAAGCACAACGCGCTGAACGTACGCTGCTTTATACTACTTGTCCTAATTACCTCACAAATAGTATGTGGTAGGCGAAGAAAGTCCTGACAAGCAGCCCGAGGCAGGGATAAATTCTGTCAGGTCCACCCAACGCGCGGTGGATAGCACTACATCCATACTGAAGCGGAAACGAGATGAATGGTTCGATATCAGTGACTCAGAGTTCGCCGTAACCACTTCAACAGTGTCAACGTCGTCGGCGTCGTCGTCCAAACTACTCAAGACGGATGATTCGGGCTCGGGATTCAGCTCTCGTTCGGACCTCCGGCAAAGCCATACCGAATTATTTGGTCCGCATGTAATTGTGAGAGATGTTAAATTTCCGTCACAGTTCTACACCTGATGGTAATATATTGGGACTTAGGCCGATCACCCACGGTTCCACTCAATCTTCAAGGGAGCTCCTATCGGGTTTTGGTGGGAAATTGCTAGGCTCCTCTGCAATAGTACCGTTGTTGGAGATATTCCTATTGGGGAGCTTAGGAAGTATGTTAGCAAGACAAATGCAGAAGCTGCTCCCGCTGTTTCGCATACTATTGAGCGAAAGCCCGCCAACGCTTCCCTTCAAAATTTCACAAGAGCTCTGGAACAAGAGAAGGCAGCAAGGGTATGTTATTAATATTGTATATTTTTTCTGGCTGATGTATCCTTAGATGCCCTGGATCGAACTTGACCATGAAGAACAGCACGAAGAGAATGCTATGCGGATGGCTGACCCATCTCTTGTGTACTTCCAGGACAGGAGTGAAGGCTGGTATGGAGGGAAAGTCCACTTCACAGCGAAACTAGTACGAAATCTTTCAGACTATTCTTTAGTTCTAGAACAGCCTTACCTGGGCTCATCGAACCGGTTCACCCGTCGCTTTGGGTCCAAGCGATTTATACGTGTCAAGCTTTCGGACGACCTGTTTTATGGCAACCACCAAAGAACAATACAATTTTTCAAAAGACCATTCGTTGTCTTTACACGAGTATTCCGGGCGTTTTTCGCAAAGGACCACAGTGTATTTCTCGTCCAGACGGACGAGATACCTGTGCCGGGTCTCACTAGAGAGCTATACACCATTCGGGCTTCTCCCACCAGAGCAGTACCATCGTTCTATGACCTGGCATTCCTTGATTTCGTTAACTGGCACAATCCACCAGGGTTAAACACAGGACAGGTGAGTAAAGTTTTACCCATAGCACCAATATCATTATAATTTAAGCCTTTACATACAGCCCATGGCCAAGTGGGCTTCCCGTTTTGCCCTTGGACTATCGAATTCGGTGCCGGGTATACAGGTAGCGAAGGAAGACTTAATTATCATTGATGATATAGGTTTGTATTATTATTATCTGGACGAAAGTGTTAACACTTTCATTGACGACTGGTCATAATAGTTGCTGATTCGTATATCGGGAAGACGGAAGTACCTGCGGAGTGCACCATGACAGACGGCTGTGGCCTTGCGAACGGGGATTTCTTTGCCGCTCTCATTGAAACATCGAGTCTTGAATGGCGCATTTATCCTACTGCCATCCAAGTCCGGATCAACGGGGCAAAGGTAAGAAAATTGTGCAAACGTGCGAAGCATACTCAATTTTTCAATAGGGATTACTCACCATTCACCCTGAACACACCTCACCCACACCGGAAAAGCGACCGAGAGTATGGATCCGCAAATCTCAGCAAAAGATCGTCTACCCGGCAGCCGACACGGACGTTGCACATTACACGGTCGATATTTTGCGCCATGCACGGATGTCCACCCCCGCCCAGCTCTCGACGGAGACCATCATCAACCTGGCAGAGAATGGCGTACCCACTGAGACGTTCGCTGCGATGATGCGTGAGTCCTTCCAGAGTAAGGTTGACAGACTGTCGATCTGGGACGGCCCCAACGGTCTTTTTAAGCTATGGAAAAGTGTTTGTCAAGAAGGACACGTCATAGCGGCACGACTAGCACGCGAGAACGCTGGATCTGCCCGTGCTAAGGGATACATCTATGAAGACCTGGACGAGACTGTCGACGTTGATTGCATGGAGGAGGACGGTGTGGTCGAGGACGGCAGGAGGGTCACCATGGAGAAATCGACGGCGTGGTGGGAGGACCCCATCAGTGGCCAACCATCGTCTCTTGAAGAGACATGCGCTGGGCTTCTCGATGCAGGCTTCAACCCATCGACATGTGAACTTCTGAGAGAGAAGCTGATGAAGGTGGCGGAGAAGGCGATTGTCTCGTTACGGAATAAATACCATATAAAAATACCTCTGTCATGTACGGCTTTTGTTGTCCCTGGTAAGCACGCCTTCTATACTCGTCCCATTGTGTTGCAGTTGCTGAAGAATAGACTTGCCTTAGATCCTCTTGGTGTGCTTGAACCTGGCCAGTGCCAGATCAAATTCTCGTCACACAAAGTCAAGGGCGCCGATGGTATACCCACTGACATGATTCTTGGGCCCGTTCTTGTGGGTTATTTTGTCGTTAAATGGTGGTAGCTCGGCTGACTATGACATAGCTCACCCGACATCCGTGTAAAGTGCCTTCAGACATCCAGAAGGTCAGCGTTCAAGAATTATAGTCTGTATTGCTGACAACAATCCCCCTGGAAATAGGCTGTCGGGGTTTTTAGACACGAGCTACGATATTTTGTGGATGTTATCGTCGTGTCTACTCGGGGCCATGTAGTCAACGGCGAGAAACTCAATCGACATCTCGCAAGCATGACTGGCGGTGGTATGTTATCCAATTCTCTATACTTTCCTATGAATCACCTGCAACCTCTACTGTATTAGGCGATTACGATGGCGATCTCATGTCCGCATTTTGGGAGCCCAAGCTACTGGAGAATTTCCGATGCGCTGATCCCCGCTTTGCTGACGAGCCAGAAACCGTATCGCGATGCCTGCACAAATCGCACGTATATGTTCGCGACTTTCTCAGAGAGAAATCGGACGACCTTAAGATATCCGATCTTCAATCTTATTTACTCGCCCCGCTCAAAAATACCTCTATGGTTGGTAAATATTCGAAATTCTGGGAGAACTCGATCTATACGAACGGATACTCTCATGAGGAGACAGTGCGTCTTGCATACATGTATGTATACCTTTTTTTTGCTCGGATCCGACTCTTCCTGTGGAGTATTGATCATAAAAATGCAACTTACACAGATTCTGTGCTATCCTCGACGGCACGAAGACTGGTGTTTCGGTACGAGATGAGATATTACAGGGAGATACTAGAAATTATGATAAGCCGCCACCAGCCTGGAAGAACGCTACCTCCGATTTCAAAGGGCAGCCCCGGCTGAGTACATCTAATATGTCCCCTATAAAGCGGATGAGGGATCAGTCTCCTTTCATTATGGACATCCTGCAGGAAGAGATAAAGCAGGAGAGCAGGAAACAGCGTAAAGTGATCAAGGAGCGCTTGGGAGCTGTTAGAATACAGCCAGACGAGGATCTTCAGCAGCCTTGGACGGAGTTCCTTGAGAAGGTTGCGCTTGAAGCTTCTCATTCGCATTCGCAAACTGCAGGTGGTCCAGAGAGCGATCCACCAGTCCTATACCTCGCAAGGATGAAGTCCGCGATCGAAGATCACGTCAATGGGGTATACGAGAACGAGTGGACAGAATGGCGGTCTCAGACGTCACAGACCGACTCGCGATCCAAGGGAAAGGGAAAGGCCGCCTTCACCGACCTGTCCATCGTCAAAAGACAGGACATCCTCCGTTCTGTCTCGTTGAAGTTTCATTCCAACCCGGATCCGAACGCGACTTGGATGCATGACGAGGAGGCGATAGCAAGGTTAAAGGCTTCATATGCCTATATCCTTGGGTGCAAGAAGAGCAAGCCCAGGTTCCCTTTCGATGTTGCCTACCGCAGCCTTTGCAAAATCAAGGCTCAAGCCATATCGAATAACACGGAGAAGACGATTACCTCCGCATTCTACTCGCGAATGGACCTGCATAAATCTTGGCTCGACGATGACTGACATTACACCGGTACCCACTCTTATTTGTTCTATCCATTGCTATCATGTCCTTGTTATTCCCAACGCCTTGCTGTCATTTTGCTTTCGATATAGAAATTGGATGCTCTATACCATTTGTATTACTTTAGATCGAGACCGCACTTCATGTGGTAGGAATGAGATGTAATAAAAGAATAAATTCACTGCGCGACGAGACACTAATAAGAAAGCTTGAGCATGATAAAAAAGACACAAAAGTTAGCAAACGAGCGGGAAGCTTCCATAAAGTCCGTCCCATATTCGGTCAAATGCAAGAGAGAGGAGTGGGAGACAGAGAGAGTATAAGCGGATAGCCACGATGAATGGAGTTGCACGCTGTGCGGAGATAAAACTACACATGAGGGATTGAGAGGGCTGGTTGGAATTGATGGGTATAACTTGATATGAGATCGAGGATATCTGATCCAAACGGGCATTGAACATCTTTGGCGAACGACGATGAGTGGTGTGAATGGACGGTTGAAAAAGGTACTAGATCGATATTTCGACTTTTGAGCCATCGTTGAAGGGGGGTAAGAGGCTACACGAAGAATTGGGTGCTAGAGAACCAAGATCGAGTCAGCATCCTTCCATATGATCAACCGAGATGATACGCACTGTACACGGCTGGCCGCATGCACCTCCATTTCCTCCATCTTATAGGAATTAAGCTCCTCCTTGATCCTCTGAGCGAGTGTGGGTGTTAGGCGACTCCAAGTAGCAGGTTCGCTCCGTCTATCGTAGACAGCAGCAGGGAATGTGTCGTAAACGGACAAATTCGTCGCAAAGGCCAACCGTTTGGCTGGCGCCGTGGCGGAGCGCTGAGTGAGAGTGGGTGGGTTGGTTGTGAACATGGTTGACAGTGCTGGAGCCGACGAGTTCGGGTGACTGAAGAACGTCTTCTCGGCTGGGCTGGGTGCCCTCACTGTACTCGTATCGGAATCCTTGGGTGATTCAGCAGTAAGACCCTTGGAATCAAACGAAAGCGGAGGTAGGAAGGGAGTCTGTGTATTAAGGTGAGAGTGCTTATGCAGCCCATCGATGTGGTCTGGATCAGGCGACGGTATGTGAGCCAAGGGTCCCAGTTCAGGCGCGTGCGAAGGCGTCGAGTCGTACGAATTTGCGCGATGTCGACCCAACTGAGCCGACCGTGCAGCGTACGTGTCCTGGTCGTAATTCGTACCGTCTGGTCGCACTGTAAGTTTTTGTGAGTTAACGACAAGCGAAGAGTAAGTCACTCACTCTTCAGGATACCCTTGGCTGGTTTCCGAGTTCGCTCCTCACTACGACGGATATTAATCGCCCATGGCTCCATCTCCTCATCGTCCAGGCGAACAGCATCCAGACTCTGTCTGATGGTGACATCCTCATCTTGCGCCTCACCCCAGTCATCATCGTCCTCCTCCCAACCTTCCATATGGTGATGATACATACCCTGACCATTATGCCCATCCTCACTATCTGAATCATCATCTTCCACAATCACCTTCGACCCATCCTCGTTAATCCTCGTTAATCCCTTCCCATGAGAGTTCTCGGCCTGACGAGTTGTCGTGTTCTTCTCCCAAGGCCCAGGCACAGCACCGGCACTCTGAGCAGCGTTCGCAGCAGCTGCCTTCGCCTTCGCCTCCTGCTCAGCTTTCGCTTTAGCAGCTGCCTCAGCATTGCTCTTCAACGTATGCTGCCGCGCAAGCCTAGCAGCCGGACTGAGCCCATTCATCTCCGGTGACCATTCAGCGGGGTCCAGCTCCGCGGTAGCAAGAGACACACTAGGCTCCGACACTTGTCCCTTCCCGTCCTTATCCTTCTTCTTCTTCCCCTTCTTCCCATCCTCACCACCTTCCTTGTCCTTCTTGTCCTTGAACAACGAGGTGATACCGGCCAGAGAGTTACGTCTCGTTAGTTTCCCAAGATTACCCAATTTGCGGATCACCATGGACGCAGACGACATGGTGGACGATAATGAGATGTTATCCGTGGAACGATTCAGTCGAGAGTTGAATAACGATTTCGACTTCTTCTTCTGCACGGTTGCAGTACTCTCATCATCACCAAGGACCGCGGAGCTAGAGCTACTAGCTACAGCCGTGCGCCTAGAACCGTTGGTACCTTGTTCGTCCTCGTCCTCTTCGTGAAGAGTCGTAGCAGCATTGAGTGAGAGTGCCCGACGTAATCGACCCTTGAGACCACCACTACGAACGCCTGGCGTGGGCTCAAGCATCGCCGCAAGGTCGCTGTCATCTCTGGACATGCGCTTTTCGGCAGCGGTGAAGTTACCCTGAGATAGAGGTGACGGTTTGCGTGCTGCAGCAGGAGCGGCAGATGCCGAAGAGTTAGTGGAAGAGGATGCTACAGATGGTCGAGATACAGCGGACGATGCGTTCGATACAGCAGAACCTGTGCGTTGATGGGGTCGAGGTGCAGCAGGGAGTGTGCTCGAATTTGATCCAGCACCACTGCTGCCCCGCACACTCCCAGCAGGTGGTGGGGACTTTGTGCTGTTAGCAGATGGTGCGGAAGAACCTTGGAGGCTGTTGGTGCGATGGCGGGAGCTCCCGGAGTGAGAGGAAGCCGAATTGACGGACGTAGACGAACCAGCGGCATCCGTGCGAGCATATGGAGGCTGGAAAGGCCCTCCACGCCAGTCCCCAGAGGGAGTAGCCTGCGAAGGGTCTTGATGCTGAGAACCTTGACGATTTGGGCGACGATAAGGATGGTAACCATTATATTGCGACTGATGAGGCGATTGGTCACTCGGGGGAGAGTTGTACGCATTGGGCAATTGCGAGGGGTGTGCAGGTGGTGTACCACTGGGAAAGGGATTATAGCCTGGCACCTGGGGAGGCACAAAGTATTCGCCTGTACTAGCGCTTGCACTGCGACTGCGCTGACCGGTATGTTGAGGTGAAGGAACGTGGGACATTTGATGAGCCTGGTGCGCGTTGAACATCATCTGCTGATAAGCCCACTGAGCGAACTGAGCATTAGCTGGGTCGTAATATGGAGATTGAGCATGCATCTGGCCCTGGCCTGGGTGAGCATGAAGTTGGTACGCTTGTTGGTGGTGGTTTGGATAAAATGAAGGGTAATACTGTTGTTGTGGGTGGGGCGACTGCCATCCTGCCTGTTGCTGCTGCACAGGATACGGATAAGGCTGCTGCGAGGGGGGCGTAGATGATGCAGAGTGATCGTTCGCTGGCGAAGAGCGCTGCCGTGGCACAGAGGTGTTGATTGCGTTGGTAGACGCGTCCATGGAAAGATCTCTTGGTGGATGCCAGTCTGTAGGAGCGAGAACGGCCATTGACTGGTTTCTGTGCAGGTCGCCTACACAAAGAGCGAAGAATGCGCAGACCTAAAGAGAAAAAGTCCGCCCTCGCTGAAGGGACGAGGCAGAGGGGAGGACGGAACGAACGTCAGTGTCGACCACGTTCAATGAGTAACAATCGGAGACGCACGTAAACAACCAGTGATTTTTGAAAGAAGATAAAAGAGAGAGAGTGAAGTAGAGAGAGATGGGGAGAGAAACAGACTTGCGCCGACCTCGACGATGGCGACGACGAGGAGCGAGACGTTGTGGTCGGCGACAACGACAACAAGTGCAGCGACGGGCGAAGATTGAGGCCCCCAGCTGTGACTTGCCCTTGTCACTCCGTCACCGGCCCGTGACTGAGACATAGTTACCAATTCTGATCGTATACGTCACGTTGTGTGACAGATCAGCGCTGTTGCACTTCCACTTATCCAGCAAGTCACGCTCTGTTCTACCTCAGTCTGCAACAAATACACCATATGCTTGTAAACGTATCCACAATACTTGGAAGACTAGTCAGCGTGTGGAGGAGGGGATTTTCTTCACAAAAAACCTCGTGTCACGCCGTTGTAATCACGCAGGACGAGATCAGTTGTTGCAGGCACCTCTGGTTCTATCAGCGTGCACGGGACTAAACCTGGTTGGGAAGAAGACAAACAGTTTCCGAGCCCACGCCGCCTGCAAACCCATGATAATCAACGTCACTGAACGGGCCCATTTATTGAACCGGAGTAATGGGCATCGAGTGAGAACTTTACCCACACGCCTCTGCAAAAACAGACTCGTTGTCACTCGCGACGCTCTTTGCAATTTTATGACGACTATCGACGACTATTTTTCCCCGTTGTCTAGAAAGCGTCTAAGTCTGTTGGCTACTTCCGACCGTGCAATCTGAGATGCGTGACAAACTACGAATCAATGCGCGGCGGCAAACTTGCAAGACCAGCCCTCGGCTGCGGAGGTCCGCTGGTACGCCCAGTCGTCGTTCCTTGGGTCGGCAAAGTGGCTCTTCAAGCCGTACACATTGCGTATGTTTCACAACATTACAGTAGAACTTTTCTCACCTGACGATATGTATTCACAACAACAACAACAACAACAACAACAACAACAACAACAACAACAACAACAACATGTGCATAGATGGTTTTTCGTTCCGGTTTAGCCTCCGGAGCCAACCATACGGCGCAAACCAGGACCAACCAAATAAGGTAAAGCCGCTTTATGACGGTACCTCAGATCTTCCTTATCGGGAAATACACCCATCAACTCGGCTTGAATATGCAGTAAGGCGGAGTTCCAATATGAGCAGATATCATTCCTTGCTCAGATCCCGCCGTCATGTCGTCCAAGGACTGGAAGACAATATGTGCAGAACGAAAGAAAAAGCAGCTGGATTCGATGCCACCTGAATGGATCATCGATCCTCCGAAATCCCCGTACGGAAGCGTACAGCATGTCCCTGAAGAATGCGGGCTCCTCACCACGCGCGAACTAGAGATTACGAATACAACAGACGTGGATATCCTACTAAATATGCTTGCCACAGGAGTATGGTCTTCTGTCGAAGTCACCACCGCATTCTACAAGCGTGCTATTATTGCCCAGCAGCTCGTACGTTACTTGTTTTTGTTTCCATATCACGCCCGGTGACTAACATGCACCGCACATCCATACGACCTATCCACCAGACCAACTGCCTTACGGAAATCTTCATCGACCGCGCCTTGGCTCGCGCCAAAGAACTAGACACTTACCTCCAAGAACATGGCAAAGTCATGGGTCCACTCCATGGGCTCCCGATCTCGCTCAAAGACCAGTTCCGCATCAAAGGTCTGGAGACTATCATGGGTGAGTACATAATCGCATTACCAAAATATCCCCTATCCTCCCTTTATTTTTATGGTTCAAACATGAACTATCACGACAAGGATAAGCCAATCTGATTCCCTATTGTCACGGCCAGGATACGCCGCATGGGTCGGCGAAGTTTCACAAGTCGACAGCGTCTTGGTGGAGATGCTGTACGAACTTGGGGCCATACCCTTCGTGCGAACTAATGTCCCCCAAACACTCGTAGTGCGTATGACGATCTCTTCTATATTGATATGACCATCCCAGGCACCGAAGACTGAACTGATCGGTAATAATTCAATAGTGGGGAGAGACGTACAACCATGTTTTCGGACGGACAACTAATCCCTTCAACCGTTACATGACCCCTGGTGGTTCCAGTGGGGGAGAAGGCGCACTTGTGGCTATGCGTGGGAGTCCTTTGGGCGTTGGAACAGATATCGGCGGGTACGTTCACCGCTGACGCTTAAAACACCCTATCTTTTGAATTCCTGTCAAACGGGGAAAAGAAGCTAACACTTCTCATACAGCTCGGTTCGTATCCCCGCAGCATTCTGCGGCCTATACACACTCCGTCCGAGTTACGAGCGTCTTCCATACGCAAACGCAGTCAATGCGCAAGAAGGCCAGGAGTCGATATCGTCTGCCCTCGGCCCGATGGCAAACTCGCTGTGTGCGGTAAAAAGGTTCACTAAAGCGATCATTGACGGTAAACCTTGGAAGAAAGACCCGCTCGTGGTCAAGAAACCTTGGAGTCATGAAGAGTATGCGCTGAGCGAGCATGGAGATGGTGTTGGGATGTGCTTCGCGATTATGTGGGACAATGAGGTTGTTAAGCCTCATCCCCCGTTGATCAGGGCAATGGAACTTACGAAGAAAGCTTTGGAAGCAGTCGGTCATAAAGGTGAGAAAGCATCGGGCCGTCAAGATAATTTTCCCCCAGTCTGACTTCTTGTAGTCGTCGATTGGACACCGCATAAGCATTTGGAGATTTATGAAAACTCGGTACGTATTCTAATATATCTCATATCGCTCGGGGGTCGTGGTGCTTAGCGGTTTACGTTGATAGGAAAGAATCTATACAGCCGATGACGGCTACGACTATCGCGTCGAATGTGAAAAATCCGGAGAACCGTTAATCGCCAGCATGAAACTACAAGACGAGCAAACACACCACTACCCACTAGAGAAATCAATGGCCAAGACGATATTAGGAGAGATCAAACATCTCTCAGCATACGAAGTGAGTGCAACCAACAACGCATTCATAAATATGATACTTATCACGATGGGTGATCGGATAGCTATGGCAACTGCAGAAAGAAAAACGCATTCTACGCAAATCACATCTTGATTATTGGGAAAGTACCGCGTCCACAACGGGCACCGGTCGTCCAGTAGACGCGATCATCAGCCCGGCAGTGGCCAGTCTGGCTTGTCCTCACGGCACCAACTCGTAAGTTCAATCCATTCATCAACTTATCTTTTTCCTGGGTCCATCGATAACGACGTCCATCTCGTATTCATATCCGAGACAGTCAAGTTCATCCTCGATATTTCTCCGTGTCTTCAGCCAGAACGGCCCCCGCTTCATGATCCTCGTCGGTGATTATGAATGAACCCACTGACACATTTCATTTCGTATGAACAGTGACGCATTCTATACGTCTTTATGCAACGCTCTCGACCTAGCTTCCACCGTATTCCCTGTGATGTTTTCAGACAAGGAGTTAGACACGAAACCTCCCCCACACAAGTTCAGAAACAACGAAGACGAAGCGATATATAACCTCTGTACGTCCGACTCGCCAATTACTTGTTGACAGTTCTGGTCGATATTTCCGCCTGATCGTTCACTCATTTGTTTGTTCGTTCCTGGATCAGATGATGCCGAACTCTTCCACGGGCTTCCTGTCGGGTTACAGCTGATTGGAAGAACTCAAGAGGAAGAAGCTGTCATCGCTATGACCGAGGTTGTCGACAAGGCGTTGAAAGCGTACAAACGTGTGTGAATAATAACGTGACACTTGATGCAAGACACCAAATATCAGTGTACAGTACTTAGTACTTAAGATTGGTAGGGCAATAGTTGTACAATATATGCAGAATGAACCAATTGCAACAGTTACACATTACACGTCCTACGGTACATTTTTAGATTTTAAGAAGACAGACGTCTTGTAAGGAGGTCTTCGATGTTTGCCTTTTTCCATCTTTCTTCGGTAGTACGCAGTATCTCCGGGAACCAGGGCTTGATTTCTGCGTCCTTGTCGAGAACCATATGTGCAAGAGCCTTCCCGCTCATCCATGCATGTACCATACCTTCTCCCGAATATCCGGCAGAAATCCATTCTCCAGGAGACCCAGTGACTACTTCACCGTCTTCCCTCTTTTCAAGCTCTTTCTGGTCGCAAGTAGGTGCAGATGTCGGAGGAGGCTGCTTTCTCCCGGAAATCTTTTCTGGCAGACGACCGACCCAAGGTAAACCATCAGCAGAGATACCAAGAATCCCACTCCACTGTGCCTTCGTTCGTCCCTGTCCCCATTCAACACCTTCCCTGCTCTCATCCCCCCTCACAGGTTCCTTTTCCTTTCCCCAACTCTTACTCCCAAAATACAACGGCAACGCGCCAGCAAGGTGACTCGCCACCGAGATACTGAAAGCCGAATCATCCGAGAACCCAAAGTCCGTCCAGGCAGTATCGAACGCCGACGCCCATCCTCCGCCGAACATGAGCTCGTGCTCACCCGTTGGTAATTGCGTGAGGTAGTCGTAGCCTAGACCGCCAGGATGGAACACGTAAGAACGTTGGCCGTTCAGAGTTACGGACCCGAGGGACGTGCCGGGCCTTTGTGATGACATTGTCCCTCGTACAGGGACGACCTTCTCGCGCATGGGTTCTAGAAGGTGGGAGACCCAACCATTGGTTGCGTGTACTATGTGAGGTGCGGTGATTGTGCCTTTTGGAGTCGTGACAGTATAGAATGGGCTGGAGGGGGTGGGTTCCGTGATAGAAGTGCAAGGCGTGTTTGTCGCGATGAAAAAGCTGCGTGTGTGTTTGTGAATCATGAGTGCGAAGGATACGTAAATTTAGACAAGGAGATAGTCAATGGGTGTGACTAACTTTTCTGTGTGACGGTCTAGTAGCTTCGCATATAGATTTGTTACGAAACGATATGGATGAATTGCGCCACCTGGTCCCCACACACAACCTATAGTATGTTCAGACAATTGGAATTTCTGTGCGACTATCTTCAACATCTTTATAGACATCCATAATGGTTTTGATGTTACCTCTATAGCCTCTTTGCCGTCATACGCAGTGAAGGTATCAGCCTCATCAGGCATATCGGCCTTCCAAGCAGCTAATTCTGCTTGCGCTTCACCAAATGTCTTCTCGGTATAATACACCTCAAGGTGTTCCGTTGTCCGGACCTGCGATTCCTTTAACAAGTCCTCCTTGCCAGCAATCGCCTGCAGCTCTGGCGTATGAGCAAGACGGAATCGCATGAGAGCCTTTGCCTGCTCCTCTCCGTGTTTCTTCTTCGATGCCACCCAATCCGAGTATAGAGGTGGATTGATGTGACCGCCGTTCCTACAATCCTCATGAGCCTCCGCGTCAAGTTATCGCAATATCAAAGCATTATAGGCGCACCTTCCTGTAGCACCTGAACATACATCTCTAGCTTCCAGGATGACGATCTTCAATGCACTATTCTTCGAAAGGAGGTAGTAAGCCACGGATGCCCCGGTTATACCAGACCCGATGATGACTATGTCGGCATGTACAGGTAGTTCTTTGCCGTCAGAGGAAATCTTTGACTTCGGTACCGTCCAGAAAGGCAGTGTCGGATTAGGCACAGGAAGACCTGGGGAAGACTTGAGACGCTTGGAGAGTTTGTCAAAGGTTTTGTTGAGCAGGAAGAGCGCGCCAACGATCAACTTCACCCTCGAGAGTACAGAACCCATCCTTGAGTAATCTCAGCAGGCTACTAGGCGGGGACCTGCAGCAAGGGAAAGAGAAAAAGTTTCGGTGGCCGTCGGGAATCTCGTGAGGTGTGGACGTCGTTCGACATCTTATCCAAAGTCCTCGCCGACGGCGCTGCGCATTCGTGGCACATGATTTTGGTCATATCGTCTGACACGAGCTTCAGTCTACTTATGCCGATAAAACCATTGAGTTGTCGTAAATGCGATAGATATGGTGAGAAGAGATCATACAAACGTGTTGGTGATTTTGGCAGAGGGAAGTGAGTTGCCAGCGTGAGGTTCGTGTCTCCCGCGATCAAGGGTCAGTATTCAGTAGTAAGTACCGGTCAGTAGAGATAAGATAAGCTTTCAAACCCTTACGATCTGATGTGGCCGTACCGCTTATCAGGATGCAGACTGTTTTGCTGCAAGACGATGTGCCCTTGAGCAATATATAAAACCATACACTGTCCACCTAGCATGTTGGAGTATGCAAAAAAGAAATGCGCGCCGTGCACTACGTTACGCCCCATATACTTTTGCTTTGATCCCTGCCCACGCCCTCCGACGCTCCTCTGTAGCAGCCCCGTCTCCCAGGACGGACTTGTTCTCTATAGCTCTACGACTGAGGTATGGCATGACCTATCAAAACATGGGTGAGGATTTTGTCAGAGTTTAGAGAGATCATGTTATCGACTTACCTCCGTCAACGATCCATAAGGAACATATTTGATGACGAACGGAAGGGATGTCGATGTGCGGTGAACGATGTACTCAGTCAAGTCATCGTGCATGCCTATCAAAGTAGCTTTTTTAGAAATCGTCTTAGTCTAGCACTCAATGAATGACCTACCGTATAACTGCGCCAGAGTCACTCGCTCCGTCACTTCATCGCCAATCTTCAATACGGACTCTCCCTCCGCAGTTTGTCCATCTATTTGTGCCATCCCCCGCGAAACCAGGCCATCTAAAATCAACTTCGAGCTCTTCCAGTTATGAGTTCCAAAGAGGACACCAACGGTCGGCACAGATTCTACAGGTTGACCAGGTGTAGCAGGCTTGGACAAGAGCCACGACTTCCATGACCCAGAAGAGCTCTTTACTGGCACACGAGAGATGTCTTCGGCAATAGCGTCGAGTAGAATGCGTGCGGATAGGTTGTAGCAATCGTCTGTATCGGACTTAACTGGCCAAACTGGAGGAAGCTCATCAGGGGAGATTGATAACGGTGTGTGGTGCGTTTGAGATTCGTGAGGGTGGTATGCTCCACGGACCAACTTGACTCCAAGAACATAACCTTCCTGCTTAGCAGTCTGCAAACTGTAACGAAGATATTCTGGGGTTCTGCGTAATATGAGCTAAATTGAAATCCTAGAAACGGGTAAGCACATTACCTGCGGAGATAGGCCTGGAAGGTGTTGTAAACCAATGGCTGAACTGACGAAGTTGTACCCTGCGTGCCAGATGTTGGTAGACGATTGAATTTGACCATGAGTGATAACGCAAACGCGTCGATCGCGGGCTGAAAGGTTAGAACTGTAAACCTAGTGGAGTTTACTACTGGGAGGGCAACATACCTGATACCAGCTATAGAGACGAAGATCGTCAACAAAATGGTAATATCAATATTTAATGTTTTGAACTCACGTATGCTCCGCATCGATGATAATTCTCACATTGCGTTCGGATGCACGTTGACAGATCGCTTCCAAACCGGCACGCAATTCTTTCAAGATCGCTATATCATCAGAACTGAGGATGTCGTGAGCAGACTGTGGGTAGTCATCCAAAACCGCGAGATCGTTAGGTCGAGGAGCTCCAGGGAAGGCGACAGGTATGGGTGACCGATTTTGAACCAGATATTTAGAGAGTTTGGTCAAGACGTGATGATTGGGTACAAGGGCAGTCTAAATAGTACGGTGCCATCAGAACGAGACTAATATGAGCGTGATAAAGGACGCACAAGCTTGACAGCAACCCATGTTCGCCTTCCCTTGAGGGACTTTCCAATCCGATGTTTATCCTCGAAATCCGCGGCAACATCAACGCTGTGAATCATTTCCTGTATAATTTGTTGGTGCAGTGGCTGCACATCCTTGCCTTCTTTACCTGCCGCCGCCGCCTCGTCTACTTCAACGCTGTAGGCAAATAAACATCCTTTGTTCTCCTGGCGGAATTGCTCAAGCAGCGGAATTGCGCCTTCAGCGGTATCCGCGCCAACAAACTGATATTTGTCTCAGAAAACGTACGACTAAGGAGACCGAATGTTGCCACTTGCCTGATCAAAAAACGTAATGCGTACGAATGCCTCCGTAATGTTTCTCACTATCGGGATAGACAAGCACGTGGACAGAATAGTCGGAGACCAGTCCACAAGAGGCGGAATCGAGCACATCGTATACACCACATACGACCTCAATAGGGATGATAGAGAGGGGGATGGTAGGGTGCGTTGGGGCTGCTCTTCCGCGTCAGCGTAAAGAGGATCCTGCCTATTGAGCAAAACCAACGAGGTTGTCACGGCTGCTCCGGATACGAGTCCTAAGGTTGTATAGCGTCTGAAAGATCCATGAGTGGCCGATGGGCGCGAGGAGGAGAATGTGCGAGCGAGAGGTTTTGTGTGTGTGCGGAATCCTGCTCGGAAGAGCAGCCTCGTCGACATCGCAGATGGCGGTCAAGACCAAGAGAGAGGTAAATCCTTGGAGTTAGTCTGTTTGAGAACGTGTCCTTTAAAATGACCAGATAAGCAGGACGACATGGATCCGCCCGTTCCGCCGCGTCTCGTGTCCGGCAAGCGAACAATGGTCCCTCCGCGAGGTCGGGCACGAGCAGATACAGCATGTTGCAAGAAACTAGAGGTTCAAGACTTCTGCATCCGCGATGATCTGCAGTACTTGCGATGGATTGGAGGACGAGTGAGTCAGGGATGAGATAAAGAACGAAGCCCGATGAGCCATTAGATTACCGGGCAGGACGGCCGAAGGGTCTCCACCCCTTGCTGGCTGGGAGGTCGTGTCTCTAAATTGTATATGCAAGGCCTCGAAGAGTCGCGAGAGATAACGAGGTGGATGCTAAAAGCAAAGAGAGACAGACGAATTGACGCATCAAAGTGATGCGCCCTTCAGCGTCAAATGCCTGATCATAACTTTCGCTTGATCTCTGCACGTGCAGTAGATTTGTGGCTTTCTCTCTCCTCCAAGTCGGCACAGTCTTCGTCAGTAACTTGAAATGAGTGTATTCGAGGCAGACATCGCGGAAGAAATCCGTGAAAATCTTCCCGGGACCGACGAAATCATCGTCCAGTACCTTTCAGGATACCTCATGGACTTGGACGATGCTGCTGAAGACGAAGACGTCCTGCAAGTAACGCGAACCATCCTAGAATCGGCGGCCCCATCTTCATCTCGTTCAAATGGATCTTCACAGCTTGACAAACTCATGGAGAAGCTAGGAAAGATGCTAGAGGAACCTCTGCAAAAGCGTGCCGACAGGAATCAGGCTGGCAAATCGAATGGCTTAGTGCGACTGGACAAGGTTATGGATCTGAGCAAGGCTGCGACGATGAGTAATACCATTGCATTTGGAGAGGGTGTAGATCTGGAGAGTATCAACAAGGGAAAGTGAGTGATTCAGTACATTATTGTAGTGCGCTGATTTAACGCGCCATACCAGAGCTTCGCGAGTAGACATGAAGAAGCTTGAAAAACAGGAAGCCAAACTGAGGGTTCGTTTACATGTTGGTATGGTGCTGTGTTTCGCACTCACATGAATATCAGGCCAAGATTGAGAAGCGTTCACGAAGAGATCTTTATGAAGGCTCTAAGCTGCTTGATCAGCACAAGAAGCAGGTACGAACGTGTATCCCTGTAGTTCACCTAATTAATATACTCATGTTGTCCTTAGCAAACGTATGAGGAGATGTTCATGAAGATCAATCCTCTCGAAGCCGCAGCTGCATCCAAAAACAAGTCAAAGGACATTCACCTACCATCCATAGACGTCAATTTCGGCTCGAACCGTATTCTGTACGTTCACATATGACATTCATTCATTCCAATTCTAATTAATACATAGATCTGGAGCATCTCTCACTCTTGCGCATGGCCGTCGGTATGGTCTCATCGGTCGCAACGGTGTCGGAAAGTCTACCCTTCTGCGTCATATTGCTTTGCGTGAAGTTCCCATTCCGTCTCACATCACGATTCTCTTCGTCGAGCAAGAGGTAAAATCGTCTCCTTGTTCCCTGGAGCCATAAACTCATTCTGTATCAGATTATTGGTGATGACACTCTAGCGATTGATTCGGTACTCAAGGCAGATGTGTGGCGTGACACTCTGCTCAAGGAAGAAGCTGCTCTCAATGCAAAGCTCCAAGAGTTAGAGGCGGAGAATGACGAGAAGAGGTTTGATGACGCTAGAGATGAAGCTCAGACGCGTCTTGCAGAAGTCCATGCTCGTCTTGCGGAAATGGAGGCTGAGAGTGGGCCGGCTCGGGCTGCTGCTCTCCTTGCTGGTGAGCTCATCGTATGCTGGGCCATAAGAACACGCACTGAAACGTACGAATAGGTCTCGGATTCAGCGAAGCCGATCAGTCACGGCCAACCAAGTCCTTCTCTGGAGGTTGGAGGATGCGACTTGCTCTTGCTCGGGCGCTGTTCGTCAAAGTGAGTCATCGACGACAAAATATGTCGGAACTGGTTATTGATTCAGTTTGTAGCCTGCTCTCCTGCTACTTGATGAGCCTTCTAATCACAGTACGTCGATTGCTAACACTCCAATGAACAGGGACTGAGATGTCATTTTAGTTGATTTGAACGCGTTGGCATGGCTCGAAGATTATCTTCAAACATGGCAGGGTACACTTCTTGTTGTGTGAGTGGCATAATTTCACTTGAAGGCTAGTACTGACGTGTCCTCATAGATCTCACGACCGTGCATTCCTGTGAGTACCTTGAAAACAATTTGAGAACGTTCGTCACTGAACCCCCTACAGGGACGCAGTGGCCACTGATATTATTCACATGCATTCTGCACGTCTCGATTACTACAAGGGGTAAGTAATTATCTGTCAGTAGGGTATCAGAAGAAACTGAATATCTCCATACAGCAACTTCACCCAGTTCTACTCTACAAAGACAGAACGCGACAGGAACCTCAAGAAAGAATACGAAGCCCAAGTGGAGTACCGCAAACACTTGCAGGCCTTTATCGACAGGTGGCGATACAACGCCAACCGTGCAGCTCAAGCACAATCGAAGATCAAGATTCTCGAAAAGGTTGGGCAATACCCTCTACTACGAGTTTCACGTCACTCTTACAAACCCCGACTACCAGCTTCCTGAACTCACGCCACCAGAAGCTGACGAAACGGAGACCTTCAAGTTCCCTGAAACGGAGAAGATCTCCCCGCCGTTGTTGCAGCTCAATGAGGTCACATTTGGATATACGCCTGACAAGGTCTTGTTGAGGGGCATCAATTTCGATGTTGGACTCGATTCAAGAATAGCTATTGTCGGACCTAACGGTGCTGGAAAGTCTACGCTGTGGGTCATCATTTCGCCTTACATCTGTGAAGGTACTGAGTCAAGCAAAATAGCATCAAATTGCTGATTGGTGATGTGAAGCCTTTGGCCGGACATGTTACACAAAATGGTCGTTTGCGCATGTAAGAATTTTTGACCCATCTTACATAATGTGGCAGAGATTTAAGGGCTTCTTATAGTGGATACTTTGCACAACATCATGTGGACAACCTCATACCCACCATGAGCCCTGTACAGTTCCTGGCGAGCAAATTCCCTGGCAAGACTGAGCAAGAATACCGTCAGCATCTGGGTAACTTCCAGATCAGTGGTATGACCGGGTTAGTACTGCTCTTTCTTCAACTTGGTGATACAGCCTGATGGATTCTACTCCCTCTTTAGCTTGCAAATAATCGGAACTCTTTCTGGAGGTCAGAAATCTCGCGTAGCGTTCGCGATGCTGAGCTTGCAGAGACCCCACGTGCTACTCCTTGATGAACCTACTAACCACTTGGATATTGAGGTACGTCAACTTCCACTGTGTCATATAGACAGTGTCTGATCTTGCCTTTTGCATTTTTGCAGGGTCTCGATGCCTTAATGGCGGCACTGAACTCTTGGAATGGAGGTGTCATCGTCATCTCTCACGACGAACGCTTCATCACTACTGTGGCGAAGGAGTTGTGGGTGTGTGCCGATGGTAGTTTCACGAAGTTCAAGGGCGATGTGCAGGCATACAAGGTGCGTATCTTTGACTTCCTAGTCTTCAGTAATACTGACTTTCTGCTTCAGAGTCTCATTGTCAGCAATGTCAAGGCAAAGCCTTAGATTCTCACTTCATGATGTCCAGCCATATTATGAGTCTGCTATGCCAGAACATCGGTACCCACATACTATTTGTATTATCACTGGTGTTGTACTATCTACAGTGCTGCTATGCCGTATGCATTGTCATGAATGTACTGCATTGCGTATGCGCAGAAGCAAGCCAATAGTCCAATGCCCTTGAAAACGTCTATCTCGTTCTATCTCGTTCTATGTCAGCCGACAGTTCGCATCTATAAACCTCTAATGTCTAGTGTCAAAATTCGGATATCTATCGTTCTATCTCAAACCCAAGAAATGACGTAATGAATGTATTCCACCTCCTGTCTATTGTTCGCCCAAACGGTGTCTTCACATATGATGATTTCTTTTGATGTTATAGCGAGAGTATACGCATCTTCGGGTGATGCGCCATCTGGAGGAGAAGACCATCCCGCACGGATAGAAGGGGCGAACGGGAAGGCTTTCTCGACGCTTTCGGCCTCGGCAGTATGAGTGGAGCGAAAGGGGATGACAAGGTGGAAACGAGGATGTGTGGTGAATGTGGTGGGCGGTGGGTCGGAAGGTGAGAGAACCTGGAGAGAGGAATGTGACGGTTTTCGAAGAAATCTCTCAACACACGTTTTTATCCATGCGGCGTGTTCGATCTCGTAGACGGTGTCTGCACCGAAGATGACGTCGAAAGGCTCATCAAATGGCGCTGTTGATGAGTCAGGAGGGTTCGTCCAATCGAGGAAGCCGGAGGAAATGGAGACCGAACATGTGGAAGACGCAAAGTTGTCGGCTATGTTCTTGCTCAGGTTCTCGAGGACAGCGGGATGATAGTCTGTGGTGACAACATTGGCAGACACATCGAAGAGCGACAGAAGCTTTGCGACTGTTAGGCCAACGAGGCCCGTTCCAGAACCGAGTTCCAGCATCCGAGGCGAGATGATATTCGACGTCGAGAGACAAAAGTCAGGCGGAGACTGTATGATCATTTCCGCGAGAAGGCACGCTCCTCCCCACGTCTGCGCACCAACTGATGAGTAATCTTGGTTGTTCAGAGGGAGATCCGTAATGTGAACCTTGATACTTGTCAGATCCGTAAGCGAATGGCTGGCGAAGACAAAGGTACGTGACCGGGTGCCGGCTGAAGCTGCACCAGCGCAGATCGCCAGCAGACTGGCAGCGTCTTGGACAACTGCTTCCATCTCCTCGCTGTCCTCGGTCAAAAATGCAGCCTGTGAGACCAGCGTTGTCAACCATCGCACGGCGTATGTTCGCTCGAAGGTATCAGCGCGAATGGATGTCAAAGTAACCTCTGTCTGGATTTGAAGAGGCTTGAGGCGGCGACGTGGTGAATATGGCGAGCGCGGACGAGCTCCTGCATGCAACGGGCAAAGTCGTCGTTCTATGACTCGACTGCCATGGATCTCCGGATTGTATAGAAGGGTCAGATACTGAATTGCGGCTTCAAGGTCAATGATTGAGCTAGATTTGATCTTCCCTACAGGAGGAAGCTGGGCCGTGGGAGGCCCGAGGCCGGCAATGGCCATGTGCCTGTTGGGAAGAAGTTAATTTTAAGTAAGTTGTTTGGCGGGTAACAACGCTATTTCTATGCTGTCAAATCTCTGAGAGATTACTCACTGGTGTAAAAGGGTCAGTTTCAACTCAAAATCTTACAGGACGGCTTGGTCCGAGCTTTTATTTGCGTATGTTGTGGAAAGCGCTTCACTGCCTTCCTCAAAAGGCAGTAAGGGAGCTTTGTGGCGCTCACACAAAATCGGATTTATTGTCTTGCAATGTCCCCTACTAAGAGCATAAGTATTCATTGATTCTTTGTGGCATGTTCTCAAGTGGAAGACTTATACTTAGCTCAGGTGAGATCCATGTTGAGTGTTAGTTAAAGCGAGATCAACTTGCATGTAAGTATTGAGTGAAATGACCCATTTGATCTTGTATTACTTATCAGAAAAGTTAGGCTATATTCTATTACTGGCTGCTTACTTTTTAGAGAGTCGAATTAGCTCAGCATCAGTGAAGACAAGTTAAAAGTACTTGGCGCCAGTCATGAATATTCAGGCGTCTCTGAGACATGTTTGAAAATAAAAATTAAGTATGTAAACGCGCGTATCATTTAGCGTTGGCAGCAACTTCCAGTCAGGCCTCAGCCAGCAAGGAAGTCACGGCCTCTATGTCCTATGTCCTGGTCCTCTTATTGTCCTCTCATCTTGAGGTCACCACGCACAAGCTATGTGGGAAACAGAATATTGTCCGCAAGAACTTTTGACTTCAAGGCTCGTTTGGCCGGTCACGTGCACTGTAACGCGGTGCGACGCGTTTGGGCGCTGTCACGCTCACGGTTCGTTGAACCGCGACCACAAGCTTCCTCCTCTCACGTTTGTCCAATATCGACAATGAGCGATTCAGAAGACGAGGTGTTTGACCTCGACGTGTCTGGCTCGGAGTCGGACGACTACGCCCCCGCACCAAAGAAGACAGCAAAGGCCGCACCGAAGAAGACCGCTACGAAGCCCGCAGCCAAGCCCGCCGCAAAAACCGCGACAAAGACTGCTAAAGTCACGAAGAAGAAGAGTTTCGCAGACAAAGAGAACGATGCCAGCGACGCTGACCCCGTAGACGACGAGGACGAGGACGCACCCGGTCCGAGCAAGTCGGGGCCTGCGAAGAAGAAGACCGCGTCCGAAACGTACCAGAAGGTGAGTGTGTTGGAAAGTAAAGTATAAATCGGGTATGAGATGCTTAGCATTGCATTTAAACTTATTAACAGCTCACGCAACTCGAGCACATCCTGAAACGTCCTGATTCATACATCGGGAGTGTGGAAAAGATTACTCAACCCATGTGGGTCTGGGACTCGGAGAACAAGCGGATGGTTAACAGGGAAATCACGTATGTACCGGGTTTCTTCAAGATAGTCGACGAAATCCTAGTCAACGCCGCTGACAACAAGGTGCGTTGACTTTTCTCGTATCCTGACACGGCCAAGCTCATGGTATTCATAGATCAACGATGCGAATATGGACACCGTCAAAGTGGTAATCAAGCCGGAGGAGAATATGATATCTGTCTACAACAATGGCCGTGGTATTCCTATCGAGATGCACTCGCGCGAAAAGATGTACATTCCCGAGCTCATTTTCGGTCATCTTCTATCCTCAAGCAATTACGATGACGACGAGAAGAAGCTTACTGGAGGCCGTAACGGTTATGGAGCGAAGCTCGCGAATATTTACTCGACAGAATTCACCATCGATACCGCTGACAAGAACACCCAGCAGCGATATGTGCAGACGTGGACCAACAACATGCAGAAGATGGGCAAGGCGAAGATCACGAAGAACGCAAGGGACGAGTACACTCGCGTGTCCTTCAAACCTGATCTGAAGCGATTCGGGATGGACAGCATTGATGATGACACCCTCGCGCTGCTGTATAAGCGTGTCTATGATCTGGCTGGTACGACAAAGAACGTCAAGGTGTTCTTAAACGATGAGCGTATCAAGATCAAGGGCTTCAAGCAGTACGTTGAGCTATACCTGAACTCGGTGGCGGAGAAAGCAGCAGAGGAGTCCGGTGGCGCTGCACAGGCCAAACCCACGATGATCTACGAGAGCATTGGTGACCGCTGGGAGATTGCCTTCGCAGTCTCAGACGGAACGTTCCAACATGTCGCCTTCGCGAACTCGATAGCGACCATCAAGGGTGGTACACATGTTACGACTATCGCCGACCAGGTCGCGAAGAGCCTCTTGACGTGCATCCAGAAGAAGAATCGCGGTGCTCAAGTCAAGCCTGCGCATATCAAGAGCCACATGTGGATATTCGTGAACGCTCTCATCGAGAATCCGACCTTCGACAGTCAGACGAAAGAGACTTTGACGCTGCCTGCGGGCAAATTCGGCACAAAGCCCACCCTTTCTGAAGAGTTTCTCAAGAAAGGTTAGTTGTTTGGATATATGCTCTTGTATACTGCTGTGTACTGACCGCCATATAGTTCAGAAATCGTCTATTATCGACGAGATCCTCAACTGGGCCAGTCGCAAGGCTGACAAAGAGCTTAAGAAGACAGACGGCAAAGGTCGTAATAGGTACGAGAACATCGTGCTGAGTGCGTAACGAGACTCATGTAACTGCTCTTGACCAGGCTCAAAGGTTTGCCCAAGTTGTCTGATGCCAACAACGCCGGTACCAAGAAGGCTGCGGACTGCACCTTGATTCTGACGGAGGGTGATTCCGCCAAGTCTTTAGCCGTTGCCGGTCTCAGTGTCATTGGTCGCGACAACTACGGTGTTTTCCCCCTTCGTGGTAAACTTCTCAACGTAAGGGACGCGAAACATGACCAGATCATGAAGAACGAAGAGATCCAGAATATCAAGAAGATTCTTGGACTGCAGCATAACAAGGACTACAGGGATACGAATGACCTTCGTTACGGTCAGATCATGATTATGACAGATCAGGTATGTCTCAGGCCTTGATTACAAGAAGATTTTATGGCTAATGCAATACAAGGATCACGACGGTTCTCATATCAAGGGTCTTATCATCAACTATCTCGACCATTTCTATCCGTCTCTGCTGAAAGTTCCGAAATTCTTGGTGGAGTTCGTCACTCCCATCGTCAGGGTAAGTACAGCTCAGCTTTGTCTCACATTTATAGCCATCGAACTCACGAACGGTTCAAGGTTACGAAAGGGAGGGAGAAGATTAACTTCTTTACCATCCCTGAGTACGAGAAATGGCTCGAGAACACTCCCGATTCTCACAGATGGAAATCCAAGTACTACAAGGTAATGCGTCTCCTCGCTTCGAAGGGGTAATAACTTACGCATTATCTACAGGGTTTGGGTACGAGCAAGGATGAAGACGCGAGAGACTACTTCAATGCTATGGGCAAGCACATGATTCCCTTCGGTACCATCAAGGAGGGTGAGCGTGACCTGATTGAACTGGCCTTCAGCAAGAAAAAGGCGGACGATCGTAAGGAATGGCTGCGTGGACTCGAGGTGAGTCTTACAAGATTCTCACGACATCGTCTACTAAACTTTGATATCTAGCCTGGGACATACCTGAACCACAACACGCGAGAGATCAGCGTTTCCGAGTTCATCAACAAGGAGCTGATTTTGTTCTCGTATGCTGACAATGTGCGGTCTATTCCACACGTGGCCGACGGTCTCAAGCCGGGCCAACGGAAAGTGATCTGGGGCTGCTTCAAGCGTAAGCTTAAGAGCGAGATCAAGGTGGGTACTCCTGGAAGACATTATGGTATTTTCACTCACGAAAAGTCATGCAGGTTGCGCAGCTCGTTGGTTACATCTCCGAGAAGGCAGCTTACCACCACGGCGAGCAAAGTTTGATGATGACCATTGTCAACCTGGCGCAAGATTATATCGGTAGTAATAATATTAACCTGCTCATGCCGAACGGTCAATTCGGTACTCGCGACCAGGGCGGCAAAGATCATGCCTCCGCAAGGTATATCTTCACGGAACCGTCCCTTATGGCTCGTACGATATTCCATTCTGGGGATGATCCTCTTCTCAATTACCTGAAGGATGATACCATCGACATCGAACCTGAATGGTATATGCCCGTTCTGCCTATGGTCCTCATTAATGGCGCGGAAGGTATCGGTACAGGTACGATCTTTTTCGACATTTCTGTGCTACAGAAACTTAGTATAACCTGCAGGTTGGAGTACGAACATGCCATGCTATAACCCTGTCGATATTGTTGATAATATCCGTCGCCTTATGGCCAATGAGGAACAGGAGGCTATGCTCCCTTGGTGGCGCGGGTTCAAAGGGACTATCAAGAAGGTTGGAGATTACAAGTACGATGTCACAGGCATCGTCAACAAGATTGACGATACAACGGTCGAGATTACGGAGCTACCGATCCACAAGTGGACTCAAAACTACAAGGTTGAGCTTGAGGCCATGATTGGTGAGAAGGGTGATGGCCTTGTCAAGGTACGGTATCTGTCTGTATGTCAAGAATAACCAGCATACTGAGATTATGGCCGCAGGATTACAAGGAGTATCACGACAATATGAACGTTCATTTTGTTGTGACTCTTGGTGAGAAGGACATGATCAAAGCAGAGGAGCAGGGATTACACGAGTTTTTCAAACTGACTAGCAAGATCAATACTAGCAACATGATTTGTTTCGACTTCGACGGCAAAATCAAGAAGTATAACTCTCCTGAAGAGATCATCGAGGACTTCTACCCCGTTCGTCTTGCATATTATCAGAAGCGCAAGGTTGAATTTTTTCTATACACTCTAGAATCCGGAAAACTGAATCCGTCTGTTAACAGGATTACATGGCTGGGCAGCTTCAGCTAGAGCTCGAAAGGTTGACCAATCAAGCACGATTCATTGGCATGATCGTCAACAAGGAGCTGGTCGTGTCTGGTCGTAAGAAAGCCGATATCGTGATCGAGCTGCGGAAGAGGGATTTCAGACCTTTCCCAAAGATCGCGAAGGCCAAGGCTTCTGGTGAGACGGAGGAAGTAGCGGAGGAAGATGATGAGGAGGAGGAAGATGCTAACAAAGGCGCCAATGACTACGACTACCTGCTTCAGATGTCGATTTCCAGTCTTACAAAGGAGAAGGTAGGTCAATCCGTTTCGTCACTAAAGATCCTGCTCACCGTATCTTCTTCTATAGATTGAGAAACTGAAGAAACAAGGAGCCGAGAAGGAAGCAGAGCTTCTGGCACTACTCGAGTTGACTCCAATCCATATGTGGAACACGGATCTCGACAAGTTCCTCGAAGCATGGAACGTAAGCAACCAGGAATCTTGTTTCCAATATCATGATACTGAGCTCTCCATAGGCTTCGTATAGCGATTGGGAGGCTAAGGCCATTGAGCCCGGGACCGTCGCGAAGAAGGGTAAACGCAAGCAAGCAACTCTCGCTACCATGATGCGGAAGGCAGCTAAGAAAGCGGCCGGTTCTGATGACGACGACGATTTTGACTTCAAGCCTAAAGCAGCGCAAAAGTCTAAGAAGGCTGCAGAGTCCAAACCAGCGAAGAAGCCGACGTCTGTTGTGCCTTCAGAGTCGAACATCAAGA
The DNA here is from genome assembly GCA_022160335.1 of Irpex rosettiformis. Taxonomy (NCBI): domain Eukaryota; kingdom Fungi; phylum Basidiomycota; class Agaricomycetes; order Polyporales; family Irpicaceae; genus Irpex; species Irpex rosettiformis. The sequence goes on along the minus strand of MU274909.1, from coordinate 517,890 downwards.
TCAAGAAAAACGAGAGCGACAGTGATAACGAGGCATACTTGAAACCCGCTCCTGTGCCCAAGAAGGCTCCTGCAAGGAAAGCCCCCACAAAGATCAAGTCGGACGATTCTGACTTTGAGATGGGTAATTCGAAACTTGCGCGGAAGAAGCCAGCTGTGCCAGTTGACTCCGAGTCTGATATCGAAGTCGTCGAGTCTGCTGGTTCGAGCAACAAAGGGAAGGCCAAGGCTGCTGCTGCATCGAAGCGAAAAAGGTAGATCTCTTTGTTCACGTGCGAGCATCAAGCTCCTAACTTAACCTTTTCTCCTTCTTAGTCCAGCCATCGATGACGACTCAGACGACGATATCGTGATTAAGCCAGCGAAGAAGAAGAGGGCAGTGGAGGTCGAGTCAGATGAGGAACTCGTTGCAAAGCCACCCAAGAAGGCCGCCAACGGGAAGTCTCTGACTGACTTCTTCGACAAGGTGCCTCCTACGAAGCCGACAGCGCGAAAGACGTCAGGATCAAGTCAGGCGTCGAAATCCAAGGCTCCAGCAAAGAAGCCAGCGGCTAAGAAGGTTGTAGTCAGCGACGACGACGAGATATCGATGGACGACGTTCCACCGCCTCCGAAACGTACGCAAGCACCTAAACGAGCTGCTCGTTCAGTAGCAAAGACGTATATTGACATCTCAGAGGACGACAATGACGGTATATCCGGCTCTGAATTCGAAGATTATGATTAGTTAGGCTCGCTTTACGGATATTGCACACCGCCGATGTTATTGCTATCTGCCTGCTATCCGACAGATCGCTCACGTTCTTTCGCTCTTGCTCTGATAATCGTATTTATGCCATCGTATATACCATTGTACCTTACCAGTCGTTCACCCTTACCATACGATCCATTGTAAACCGTATCGCACAGTTCTATTTGAAGTAGAGGATTAAGCAATCGCATTAGGTCATCGGTATATGCAACTAAATGAGCAACCGTAACTCGGGGGATGTAATTTAAGTGTACTTTGGAGACTGCTTAGCCTCAGCATATGGATCGGGTTTTGGCTCCCGGCCGAACACGGGCTCCTCAAGTTCTGTAATACAAAAATGAAGTTAGCTCTGTCTCACGAAACCAATTAAAACAAGGGACTTACTGAGTGTGTGTTCGTAGATGTGAGAAACAGTAGGATCCCAAATTTCTCGCCACATGTGAACTCCCCCACCGTTCGCGCCGTTGAAACCGTATTTCTCGGCGAACGCGCGGAAGTTGAAGCCCAGTCGCCTTCTGTCGGTGGGAACAGGGATTTCGATGGGTTCTGTGGGGGATTGCTGAGGCAAAAGAAGCACAACATATCTGTGATACGGTGTACCACGCTGAGGATGGGGAGGAACGTAAGGTGTGTGGGCTGGAGGGAGAACTACTTCAGCAGATTGTGAGCTCAAGCTAATGTTGGGTCTAGGAGGGGTGTATAAGTACGAGCTGCGTTCCGGGCAACAATTCACTTACTGCATCCAATGCAAATACCCCTGGAACGAGCTGTTTTTAGGGTCGGGCACATCTGAACTGGGTTAAGTACGGAGTACGGAGCACGAAATCAAATTTGACTAACCGAGATCGACCATTAAAAGTGTGTACAATCGAGGTTCTGGGTGGAATACCGATACATAAAGTTGCGGTTGTTTTCGAGTCTAATTCGCTGTAAAGGAGGTGATTTGGTAAGAGGAATAAATTGCATACCTGCTCTGGCAGCAAGTAGACACCCGGTTCGACCTTCTCGAGCTTGCGCTTAGTACGTGTCCGACGAACAGTGTCTTGAGGTGGTGCCTCCGGGAAGTTCAGACGCAAGTCCACTGTTGGATGTAGAGAAGGCAGCAAGTCTGGTACGACATTCATTTGATGAATACGTTCCATCTATATCCTCGTGTGAGATCTGTGAAACGAAAAGAGAATGGTTGACACACACCAAAAGATCCAGAGCACCATCTTCGCGCCACCGCTGTTCTAGCAAATGACGGTACACGGGCTTCGACAAGTCCGCTGTGCTTTGTTAGACAACACATTTTAAATAGCATACAAATAAGACGTACCAAGACCATTCCTGGCTTTCCATCTCACCGATGGGAGGTTAATCTCGCTCTGAATTTCGAGAATAGCGATCTTCTCCTTGACTCTCTCCGCATCTTCCGGTGATAGCTTCCCTGACTCTAGCTCTGTTTTGAAGCTAGCTAGTTCATGTTTCAAGTTTGTAGAATCCTGTTTGATATAGTTGACGGCGAAGTCGTACACAGGCAAGACACCGACACCCAGAGGTCGCATGTACTGGCGAGGTCTCTCCAGAGTAATAGAAGGACGAGAAGTCCTGAACCGACGAGTGCGTCCCTGGGTTGTCTGCTCAGCGGGCACGGCTTCCAAGGTCGACGAACTACCGGCGTTTTTAGCTCCAGCATTCGACACAACAGCCTTTGCCGTACCGGCCGTATTCTGAGCTGGCGGAGGGGGAGGAGTTGAGGGTTTCGCAGCTTGTAATGTTGCGTTTGTACGCGCCAGCCAAGGTGCGCATTGGCTGCCCTGCAACCTGCGGAGAGTAAGCATAGCTCGCGAGACCCAACCGTGTCGGTAAGCAGCAGTTGAGAACGATTCTCGGCGGTCGCTGGCTGAGGCGTCTGGACTCTGAATTTCTTCAGCCATCACGTGAAAAAGGCGCATCAAAGTTTGAGCGTCCCGCCCTCGGATCAGAAGCTTTGTGGCGCTCTGCCCGCGCCGATCTCGAGTCTCGAGTCTCTCAGCTCTCTCAAGGCTGGTAGTTTCTAGCCAGTACTTAGTTGCTCCGTTCAAGTACAAGATAGAGCTCTTCGCATATGGTAGTCTTTCTTAGCTGATTAGTTGAACACAGAGAAGATAAACGTTTACTTGGCACCCACCACGACGTCGAGACTAGACTATGTAAGAACCCCGTGACTGCTGCCGCGGCCCTCGATATACTCTAATGGAAGCAACAGGATATGCTGTTTACGTTGCCTCGAGGCTATTATACTCAAGTACGGCTGCTCAATTACTCATGAGCGATGTGTATTCGGCTCGAGCTTCACCTCAAATGCAGACAATCAGGTTCTTAGCCTATGTCGCAATTTGGCGTTATAGCACGCTTGCCTGAGCCGCTTGCCCTCCCGAGCTTCATCTTCCCACCACAGCTCTCTCGCGGTGTTCAATATATTATCACGGAGTATCATCTGCCGTGTCTGGTGCTACATGCCGTACAGGATGGTGTGCAATAGGTGCGAGTCTATCTTGTCTTATCGGACCGCCACTGTATACCGATACAAGCTATATAGCAACTCCAGCCATCTTTTGCCATCCTCTGATTCTATGGCATAATTCGTACTCACTCACTTGGATGCAATATGCACGCACATCTAACCTAATGTCCCAGAAAATCCGTTATATATATACGGGCTGTGGGGTCTGCAGTGAAAACCAAGGCATTCATTCCTTTGTCTTCTCTTCCTATCCTTTGTCACAATGGCCCCCTCCGTCTCCGAGATCTCTTCCAAACCCGTCGAAGATGTCGCCGCTTCCTTGAAGGCAGCTGTGTTGGATGAGAAGAAGAAAGTTGATGTGCGTTGCTTGCGTATACTTATGCTTCAAACGAATCTGACGAACCCAAATCGATCTACAGCAGGGTCCCCTGTACCCTAGATATGTCCCACACTTTGACAACACCGAGAAGTTTCCTCCTACTCCTATCAGAGGTGTGTTAAATTCGTGCTTGCTTGAACAATACCCTCCTGACATTTTCTCTGTTAGAATTCTCTGACCCTGGACTTCGTGCTGACCCCAAGAAGCCCAACCTGCTCAAGGATGGTGTCTCACTGAAGAACATCTCTCCTTACCTTGGTGCGGTTGTCAAAGGTGTTCAGGTCTCTCAACTCTCCAAAGAGGGTCTCGACGAGCTTGCGCTCCTCGTTGCTGAGAAGAAGGTTGTTGCCTTCCGTGACCAGGACTTCAAGGATCTCTCTCCCGAACGTCAAATTGAAATTGCTCGGTGAGTCATTATACTTACACTGTATGGACCCTTGCCAATAACAACCTCTCTTGTAGCCACTTCGGGCCCATTCAGGTCCACCCGACCTCTGGTAACATTGTAGGCTTCCCCGAGTTCCACGTTGGTAAGTAATCATGATTTTTTTCGTACAATGAGCCACATCTTATTCGGTCTATGTAGTTTATCGCGACGCGAACCACCAACGGTTCCGTGAATACCGTGGTTTCGATAATCGTGCCAACAAGACTAGCTGGCACTCCGATGTGGTGAGCTTCATCTGACGCATTAAATACTTCTCGTTCATGAACACTAATCAAACGCTTGGCTCTAGTCCTATGAGGCACAACCCCCTGGCACAACTTTCTTCTGGATCCTCGAGCAGCCCGAGAACGGCGGAGGCGACACCCTCTTCCTCTCCCAAGTCGAAGCCTACAAACGTCTCTCTCCTGAGTTCCAAAAACGCCTCGAAGGCCTCCGCGCCGTCCACTCCGCCGTCTACCAAGCCGAGTACTCTCGCAAGAGCAACGGCCCCGTCCGTCGAGAGCCCGTTGAATCTGAGCACCCTGTCGTCCGTGTCCACCCCGTCACTGGCGAGAAGGCGTTGTACGTGAACCCTGGCTTCACACGTCGCATCGTTGGTTTCAGGGAGGAAGAATCAGAGTACTTGCTCAAGTTCCTTTTCGACCATATCTCCAAAGGTGCCGACTTCCATGTCCGTGCTACCTATGAGCCCGGTACTCTCGTTATCTGGGACAACAGGGTGACTGTTCATTCTGCGACTGGTGATTACCCCACCGAGGAGAGGAGACACGCTGTCAGGTTGACTCCCCAGGCAGAAGTTCCCATCCCTGCTACAGCATGAAATTCGTAAATACTTGTATACCGCGCCGGAAGAGTGATGTACTACAAAATTGTATGTTGGGAAGATGTGCACTACATTGTATACTGGATTACGAAATTGATCGTCATTGTATCTCATTGTGTCTCATAAGATTGACATACGAGTCCTAGTTTCACGCATACAACCCGTCCAGCTTTACACCCGGCAATGGAGAGCTATTAGTACCTACGGCTTGTTATTAGTTGTAGCTGCAAATGGGCTCATGGAAGCTCACCTGCGTGAAAGATGTACTCTCCATCCTTCTCATACCCTCCACCATCCTTATGTCCCCACCACATCGTCATACTCGGACTCCAGTCATCGATCAGGTTTGCAAGCGTTTGAGTGTGTCCGTATGCAGCAGGCTGAGGACCTCGCGGTTGGTAAGTGGCCAAGAACGTCATTACCGTACTGAATAGGCCAAGTGCTATTGTAAGATACCAAATCTGGTGGGAAAGGAATATTAATTTTTTGAACGATATCATATGCATGATAGCAGACAATTTAAACAAACCTGAATAGAGCGCATAACGATTGGTAGGGCGACTATGTTGCCACATGGGTTGGTAGCGTCGTTGGAGGCGAGCTCACACCCGGCGCCCAGTATCAAGCTACCCTCGAGGGAAAGGCAGAAACCAAAAAGCCATTCTCAAAAATATTTTTATCAATTCCACTATATCGAGGAGTAAGGCAAATGACTTACGCAATACCGCTTTACCCATAAGGAGAGCTATGCTTGGCCAGAAAGAACCAAAGGACCTCAAGACATCCGAAGACTTCGTGCCTCCTTTGGTCGTCGCTTTCCTCCAGATAGCCTCGTCTCGCAAAACGTTGACGATCAGTTCACAACAGTGCAGAGCCAACGTAAGCGAGCCTTGAACAACGACCAACACGCAGAAGCATGTAAACCAATTTAGCGCAGAGTTGAACACCAATGGGATCTTCACCGCATTTGAGCGAGAGTTAGGGACGATGGACCAAGATTCTAGGCCAGGTGTGACTTCTTTGAGACTAGTGTTGCCCCATACTGCCACGATAATGCCTCCCCATACTCCGCATGCCACCACTAGGACCCATAATGCGATTACGGTACGCCTGATACCACGTCGTGTTCGCCACGCGGACGGTTGAACAGCTGAAGGTTTCTTTGGCGGAAAACTCGTTCCAGGCGAATTTTCTACCCTTATAACGTCCAAGATATTGTACATGCATAGCCCTTCTCTTCTCGCAACCTGACCCGCCGTAATTGCGGCGAAAGTGTTGCTGAGAGGTGAAGGGCTCCATGTTAGGATAGTGGTCCGTTTGAAACCGACTAACACGATGAAGCATTTGAGAATGATGCATACTCCAAGCACGATGAGCGGGACGCCGAGGACGGCTACGAACACTGAATCATCATCGCTCTCGCCGGTCGTTGATACTTCGAGGATAGTATGGGAGACCGCAGCGTATGAAAGAATGAGAAGAAGCGCCATTAGGAGGTTGCAGAACAAGCCGTTGGGGTGAAAGAGGGGGATGTGGGGACCGCTGGAACACGTGAAGAAACGCAGATTGGTATGGAATTGCGGAGTGGGATCTCTTGTAATACTGTGTGTATCGATCGTCGAACTGCGGCCTGAAGATCGTGCCGCGAGTGTGGAGCGGTGAGTGACCGAGTGCATATACCCAATGGCTTCAGTTGCAAATGTGTTGAGTTGTGTGAAGACAAAGCGGAGTAGCACCGTGAAGATTTCGCGATATTTGGTATCACGAACGACGGGGGCAATTCCGACTACTTCTGCGGAAGTGTAGAGTGTTAGTA
>MU274909.1:459699-501499 GCA_022160335.1 Irpex rosettiformis | reverse complement strand
AGATGCATGGCACCCTGTAAGCTGCACATAATTGGGCCTATTCGAAGACACATGGCCGAGGCGATGCCAGCTAGGCCGCGAACAAAGGTCAAACAATGACCAGAACCACTGGTTACGATCATATGGAAACGACTATGGTTCTCCTGGTCAATAAAAGTCTCATAAGCAACAGCTATAAAAGGGGAGCTTGCCTTGAGATACATTTGCATCCCTCACACTGTGACACCACTCATCGAGCTTTCGTACCCATCAAGTATAAATCGTACTGAGATGCCTCCCAAGGTATGTATTTCTGCGTGAACGAACCATTTTCCATGATCGCTGACACCATAGTTACCTCAGAGAACAAATCGCCGTACTCAACCGTCGTCTCAGAGAAGTGATAGCCCGAGTGCATCATCGGGCTCGTCGGGTTCTGTTTCAAGTACTTCAGACATTTCCAACGCGTCGACCGAAAGACGCGACAATAATCTCGAGGTGGCGGTCGATGACCTCGACGAGTCTTTAGCATATTTCTTCACTGTGCGTAACCCGCTTGGTACTTTCGTCTTCAGAACCTGATTTATGTGTGTTCTAGGATGGCCAATCAGTTTGGGTTAAGATAGATGAAGAATGGATACCAGGAGTAATTTCCGGTGGAAGCACACGGTCGGTACAAGCCCGTGGAGTAAGTGCCAACTATCGTTATTTTCCAAGGACTGAGTAACTTACTCACCCATGCCAGACCGACGGCTTATCGTTCCCTGTCGTATACGGACAGCTCAAACGGCGCTACTTCGCCCCTCTCAACGGGGATATCAAACCAGATACACCAACTGTTCGGATTCTTCTCCAAGAAGGTGGATGGTTATAGACACTCACACTGCTCGTGGTATTTGGCGCCCCGTTCAATGACCTGTGCGTATTCGGAAATCGAGTATAGCCCCGCAGAGCGGTAATTGAAGCGATGAGGATTGAAGAACCTGGAGAACTGATATACCTTCCCTGTATCTAATTAACTTACACAGCCAACCCAGAATTTTGAATTAAATCATCGTTTTCCGAGTTCCGAGTAGCAAAATTAATGGTAAAATGTCGAATGGTTGATAGATAAGACGCGTCCGTCATTGCCACTGCCAATGAATTTACGGTCTGAGGGTTTGTGATGAGGAGCTACCAGTGCTCATCATCGGACGGTGGTTGGCAAAAGGGGGTGCATTGCCATTCCAGGACCCGTCAGATCGCATTCTACCGTGAACCGGCACGCTATAGGAACATCAGAACGAGAAAATACTTGCAAGACGCTAGAAGACGTACTTAGGTCCATACACATACTGTGGAGGGCCACTCGGCTGTACTTGCACCATATAACCACTGGGAGGAAGGTTAGGCCAGCTTTGCAGTCGTTGGCGACCTGCAGCCCGAGATGGGTAGCCCTTGCGGTCCGAAGCCCTACAGCAGCTCCTTATGGCTGTTGGTAGTTGGCTTATGAGTGGAGATAATTAACGGATATGAGGATGTGCTCACCGGAGAAGATAAGATACAGGATAATGAGTATGACAAATACGGCTGCGATAGTCACAGGGATAGAGATCTGAAGGTTCTCCCTATACCAAGCCTACGACTAATATGAGTGAACTGCGTAATAAAACCCCTCAATGCTCACCTTTGCTGTGTCCAAGAAACTCCCAGACTGACACGTTCCTTTGTTACACATACCCCCGTACCCTGGCGACAATCCGCAGTTAACAATTATGCTAATCATGTCTATGGGCTAATGATGATAACGCACCACAGGGCGAGCCATCGACAAGTGGCGACTGTAGGACGATACATTGGTTAGACGTGGTTGGGTCTTGGCACGAAACTTGACAGCTCTTGTCGTTTCTGCTAGGGCAGGCTTTCTGCAAGTTCATTGAGGCGCCTACGGTCTGACATTGTTCTACGTGAATGTCGCGGTGGTCAATCATAGAACCTCAGATATAGCAATTTCACGTACTGTCCAAGGAGGTGCAAACACCGCTCGCACAAGCAAGACCGTTCCCACCACAACTCTTGCCTATTCATGGTCCTTAGACTTCAAAAAGCGTCACATAGAAAGAGGCGAGCACGTACCGTTCGGGGCTGTAATATCAGCAGGGCACGCCGACGAATTACCAGTGCACATCTCCACCATATCACAGCTTGCATCCTTCGCGGGCCGACACACCTGCGTCGACGGTGCAAACGAACACTGTTGCGTGCAACAAGCACTACTATCGGGGTCACATACCGCCCCTGATTTAAGCTTGCAAGTCGTCGAATCGCAGCAAGTCGAGTTGACGCCTTTACCAGGGTCGCATTCCTCACCAGATTCGACGATACCATTGCCGCACATTCCCAAGGAGATAGTATCTTTCGCGTTGGTGGCATCAATGAGGCATGTCGTATTCGTGGCTCCTGAGGCTCCAGTTTGCATGAGGGAGCCTATTCAAGGAGAATCAGTGGTGCGTCTATGGAGGCATGGTTGCTTGAATGCTTACAGATGTTGCCAAGAGTACACTGTGAAAACTTCTGCTCACTGGATTCGGCTACCGGGCTCATGATAAACTGGGAGTTGGCGTTGCAGGTAGAAGCTGATAACGGGCAGCACGTAGGTCCGCCAGAGCCGCAGCCGTCAGCACACTATTTCATTTAATCAGTATGAGCATGTCATGAAACATCACAAACTCCCTCACATCATGCTTAAAATGAAAATCGTTAATGAAAACTCAATTATCAGTGGTAGAACATAAGCTTACAATAGCGCCAAAGTTGTGTCCAATCTCGTGAGCAATGACTTGCCATTCTACCCGCCCAGAAGTGGACACTGCGGTGCCGGAAACAACATTTGGGGATGAGCCAGATGACGTTTGTTGGCACCTAATCCTCTGTCAGTCACGATTTTTAACTTGTATCTTTGTACTTACAGTGTACCTAGCCAGGCGATTCCAACTTCGGTACCCGTTGGGCAACCACTCATCAGGTGCCAAAGGCCAGCATTGTCGTTACCCTTCTTTCCACGCCAGTCAGAGAACAATGACAAACGATCGTTCAGTGTAATGTTATCCTGGCAGGCAACGTTCCATGGGGTAGCCGGGTCAGCTGTGCTCGGGCATCTAAAAATCACAAAATAAACATTGAACATCTAGCCAAAGTCTAGAGATAATTCTCGTGACTTACTCGGGATCATGGACTTGTAACTCAATGATACCCAATGACACGTTGAAAGTCGATTTGTAGAGGGCACTGGCGGTGTTGAAGTTGGTAATAATCTGCTGGGTGGCGTTCTGTGCTGAACCGTACTGACTTGTGTAAACACAGTCGGCGGCGACACCCATATAGACAACCTTCTGGTTAGTAGGACATCCCGTTGATTGACCAATATTGTTCTGGAAGCTGTGCGCGATGATATTAAAATCATAAACTCCCTGCCGGACTCCTGTTCAACGTACTTTGAGCCTGAACCACCGCCCATAACGTCATCCCTCTTGCTCTGACTAGAATTCGAGCGAGCAAACGGTGGCGCTAGCAACCCAAGTGGATCGTACCAAGGGGTCACAGGCGGTGGCTTCCTCAGAACAGGATTTAATCTTGGGTCCGTGTTGTATGCCAGATTGTCGTGGGCACAAGTCTTTGCCCCACGCGGGGGAGGCACGATCGCGCCGTCGAAACTCTTCAACGCATCGCGGAACTCATTCTCCGTCATCAAGTCCGAGTCTCTGAAAATGACTAACGCAGAGTCAGGGTCGTCTTCGACGATGGAGTATGGGTCCAGATCATGCTTGTGACGGAAATAGTTATCGTTGGTCATAACGTGGTGAACAACACCATTGACCGAGAACGCGCCTTCGAAGCTTGGCGGTGTGCCCTTGGTAACATCACCTTGATGGTGAACAACGATCCGTGCCCAGCCAAGCTCAGACTTGCCAGACGGTCTTGGGTACACACCCGCAGCATCCTCACGCATACGGTCAGCAGATAACTGCGCAGGTATTACCTCTCCCCAGTAGGCCTTTACCGCTCCTGGCACGATGGGTTCACTGTAGCTAAGCACGCTCTGGCCATTCGGCCCGAGCGTGTAGTGGTTTATACGGGCGGCAGGGTGGATCAGGTGTTCATTCGGTCGTAAATGGAGATGGAAGGTGTCGCCGAAAGCAGAGAGTCTGAGTCGGAAGGTGTCTGTGTGTTGTAGTACAGATGAGTTGATAGGGTAGGATCGCTTTCCGAATGAGCCTGAAGCGGATGGTCTTCGCGGGAGTATCTCCAACGTAAGTGTATTTGGATGCGCTATCCGTTTCAATGGTCGTGGGGGTGCACTCGAGGCTGCAAACCAAATGATAAGTACGCCATATTATCGTGAGAGCATTCAAAGAGAAGAGCGAAATTGCGGTCTCTTCTTCAGCTTCTAGCTGACCAAGTGACGAAATGCAAGGCGGAGACGGGCAGCACGAACTCTAGGATGCATATAGAGGGCGACTCCTACAATAAACCGACCAAGTCTGTCCACCGCCGACATCCCGCTCGTCGTGCAGCGAGCAGCGAGCAACGGTGTTACTCTCGCGTCTGACAGTGGACAGGTTTTGGATGGTATCCGCAGGCCTCCTTCAGCATGCTCCAATGCCAACCCGCAATCTAAGGCTTGCCCTGCTGTTATTTGACCCTTCGCCGCTTTCCTGACCGAGGTAGCCACAATCCTCGATATAGATAGAACACATTGACTTCAACAGCCCTTTTACCTCCTCACGCTCATTCTACACCGCCCCTTCTCCCACCGAATATAGTATTTCCCAGAACACTGATCGTGGCACTTACCATGTATAAGATCAAGTCCAATAAAGAAGCTAAGCAGCCAGAACAGCGTCCTCCCTAGGATGAACATCGGTGAGAGCGAGAAAGAGAGAGTTCGTCCTCGAATTCCAATTGTAAGGTGGTGGGTATAAAGCAGGGCTAAGACTGCCGAGCGCAGGAGGCTGTGTGTTTGTTGCTAGCGTAGCGCTTGCTGCCAAGAGAGCGCGAGGGAAAAGAGTATGAGAAACCGACCCGCGGGCTTGAAGTCGAGCAACGACCGGAAAGAATGTAGAGAAATAATAAGGAGAGATGAAAGGGAACGAAGAGAGCCCAGGGAGGTCAGTTGCTCAGCGGTAGCCTTTACACTGGCATGCAGACGGTGGTTGCTGGAGAGGAGGTTGCTCGCAGACGCTCGAGCGCCATCTTTGATGGCCACAACTTTCACACTGGTACTTCGCAACAGTCGCAATTTGTAGTGGTCTCGGCATGATAAGTAATAGATGAAAGCAATGTTAAGAGTGGCATTGAGAGGGCGTGTTAGACATTTGAAGTCATAAATAAGTAATCGAGCAAACATGAAGATTCTTCTGTTGAGTCCTTACATCCAATTCGTTCAATCATCCTTCCTGACGGTTGCTTTGGATTTGCAAAACCAGTAGCTTTTGCGACCAATGCCGAGAAACCAGGCGGTTCTGGAAAACATCCGATGGTTGTATCAGTACCGTTCTATTCCCGTCCCAGAGCAGCAGAAAGTACCTCGATACTAGGAGAAACACGACAAAGGTGACATTTCCATGAGTTGTTGCGTTCCAATGCCCGACTGCATATCGTAGATCGGACGGTAACCCCACTAGTGTCGCGATTATGCTGTTCGCGTATATCAGATCCTACTCCGCAGAGTAGAGCAGAGTTCGAGAGCACTTACTGCGTGAGCTGCGCAAAGTGGATCCTTCAGCTCGATTCCTGCCCAGTAAACGCACAAGGGAGACTTACATCCGCAACTGCCATAGCAAACAGACTTGCACCAATGATGCGCTCCTGTGCGACAGGATTTCCTGGCAAAGCATCGCGTACGGCACGGAAGACTAGACTGGACAGCATCCCTAGTAAGAGGTAGCCTAACACGCCAAGACTAGCCGTTAGCATGTCTGATCAAATGAAGACGCAAAAAGCATACAGTTCCCCAGCTGCAAGATGGCCATGTGAGTTCGTGCGTCTGGGATGATAGTCGAGCTTGGTGATGGCCTATCATCCTGTATGAGGCCATGATGGAACCACGCTGCGCCTGGTAAAGTCCATATTAAAAGGCAGGGCAGTGCAGTAAGCGCTACACAGAGGCGATTGCTTGGTCAGTTGGCAGCACGTTTTTGCAGCAGCTGTTGGTCTTACCTGGTTCCAGGTACAGGAAGAGGAAACGGTAGAAGCCAGTCAAAGCTGGAAATGATTCCGTGTTAGCGGCCATAGCGTGAGTTTTCTATTGTAATCAGTCGCGTAAGCAAGTTACATAGCATAGACACAGCCTAGTACACGTACCCCCCAGCGTTACGCACGAATACACGTCTGTGCAGTCGTGGAGGTCAGTGAGCAACCTGCGTGAGACGAGCCGCCCGAGTCGTGTAACTACTGAATCTCAGATTTGGCGTCTGATGGTGGGCAAACATAAATATCCGCGGTTTTCCCGCGTATGACCTTCAACGCCGCGGCACTTATTCTTCAACTTTGCTCTTGACTTGGATGGCTTTTCTAGATCCAAATCCAAAGGAAAACATACTAGATAGCCCAGGATCGTCTGTCTTTGATCTCCCTACACAGTCAACTCAAGCCACCGAGAAAAACAAGTTGAACGATGCTCAGTTCCGCACATCAGGGTCAAATAGCCATACATCTCTCGCTGGGATAGATGCCTCAACTTTGTATCAAGACGCAGGACCATCGTTCTTGGTTATCTCAGGCGGCACAGGATGCAACTCTATATGCTCTGCATTCGGGAATGCGACGTATGTTTTGCCTGTCTCGGATGACGGGGGCTCGTCAAGTGAGATCATACGTGTGATTGGTGGTCCATCTGTCGGTGAGCATGCAATGCGTTTTGACGATCTACTTTTTACGAGTGCTCAGCTATTCAAAAATTTGAGATGCCCCCGAGTCACTCACCTCAGAAATCTCTTGATCGTTTACTTGCCAGCGAACCAGCTTGAAGTGATGTGGAGGGCTGACGGCGAACTTGTACAGGCGATATCCGTTCACGCCTTATCCGCCTCATACCATCTTCACCGCCTTATTCCCCTCTGGATCGCATTCGTAACCTCCTTGCATACAGACTTCCCGCTCATGCCTCGGAGCGAGAAGCACGAGATGAGTGGAGAGATATTGTCGAAGGACGAAGCATATTGTGGTCAGGTATTCCTAACGACAGGAAAGAGACAATCAGAGGTTCTTATATGTCGCAACGTTATTAATCATGACTGAGTCCACCTCATCTCATTCTAGGATTCTTGGTGTACTTCGAGAACGAAGTCCTCAGGAGAGCGCATAAGAACTTTTCCTTTTTGAACGGAAGGTAACAATCCTTCTTTATCCTACATACATGTACGCCCACTGATCAATACGAACTAGCATCGGTAATTATTTCATCTCCGCAGCCCAGGAGTTCTTCCGCTCCCTACCATCAGCAATCTTTCTCTTCTCCTCCATCACCAACAGCCAAGTAAGTCCACTATAGTTCCTTATCAACCTCAATACATATCGTAGCATTTACAGGCTAGCATACTTCCTGTCATCGTCACCAACCACACAGTAACGATCGCGGCCGAGCTCGTTAGTCTCCTTCCCTTTTCTATCTTAAATTCTCGCTGACTACTCCCGTTTTTGTTCCCAAGGAAGATGGCTCTCGCCTTGTAGGGCAATGTGAGATCTCACATCCAATTCTTCAGCCTTCCGGCCCTAGCATCACATTCGACAACGAAGAGGAGAATGATGGAATCGAGGCTTCAAACTCCGAGGACGATGACGACCTGGACGGGACGATCAATAAGCCGCAGAACGTGTTGTTTGAGGCTACGAAGAAGGATGAATATCATCCTCTTGATTCAAAAATAGCTCGTGCGCATATTCCCATACTAAGAAAGTCATGCTGAACTCACTGCGGATGATATGCAGGACTATATTATATCAACGCGTATGGGAGCGAAATACACCCATCTCCTAACCCAGACTACATCACACATTTAGGGTTAAAAGACGTCCTCGTCTACTCCTGCGGTTCTCTTTGGACTAGGTATGCCTCAACAACTTGCGCGTGTTCTAGCTAGATAATGACTACAACTTGTGTCTTGTCACAGCATTGTTCCCTGCCTTGCCCTTCGTGGTGTAGCAAACGCGATAGCACGATCAAAGTCACTTCGTGCCAAGATACTTCTACGTTAGTCGCAAGTATTATTTCGCCGTCAGTATGCTTACGCTGCCAGTCTGTTTTAGTGAACTCACAGAACGATAGAGAAACGGATGGTTATAGTGCTGCGGACTACATCATGTACGTCTCGAACCCTCCCTCTTCCATCTGAATATGATACACACCAATACTAACTCGCGAATAAATAATATGCAGGACGGTCGTTCGTACACTCAACACCTCATACCAACGCCATTACGTCGGCCTAGGGGACGTCTCGACGCTATATCCTACCTCTGCCTTCGTCACACACCTACTCTACTTGAAAGGGACGATTGTGCCCGTTGACGTTGAACAACTCACAGTGCGTATCGGCTTACCTCCTCAACCCTCTACCATTTGATTCAAACAATGACCGTCCAGATATTGGGTGTCAAGTGCGTGCAAGTGGAGGCTACACCGCCCGACGATGGCAAGCCACCAAAGTTCGATGCGCAGAACGTCAGGGAGGCGATCTTGGAAGTGCTGAGACAGGGAGATGCTGATTGATGCGGCCGTAACAGCAGAGGGTAACATTGACTTTCTTATACACAAACTGATTTATATTCATATTCATATTGTTGCTGCATATCGCACCGAAGATCCAACGTTTGCGATGCCAGTGGGATAGAAATTCAATCGGACTACACGTTACAGAGGTGCCAAGTTATCCGATGAGCCACGATCGTCATAGAGCGTTTGGTACCGGTTGCTCAACCCATTACGATCGATATACCGCCACGATCCTCGGGGAAAATCTTGATGCGAGCCCCTCAAATTGAAGATGATCATAAACTGATCACGACCATGTTAGTCCCTGGTGTATCGTATCCAACCTTTTTAGATCGGGCTGCGGTTTTTTTGTAAATCACAAAGTACTAGGCAAGCGAAACGAGCGGAGACGATTCGACTCCGGTGCTAATCCATAATAATCTCCTGTAGATATGTTCCAGGTCATTTTCACAAAGGCAACGAAAATAGGAGACATTTCCTAACTCAAAATCAAAAAAAAATAAGACCTCTGTCCTTGCCAACGGCGGCGACCGTGGCAATATGATTGGGATAGGAGATGATCATACATATGCATAGTACAGTACTACATATTATTCTATGAACACCGAAATTCAGGCAACTTCCATGATCAGGGGCAAGCTCGATGACGTTGCGGCTGAAGGCGAACGTGCAGCTGCAGCTTCAATATCAATGTTTGTGCTTTATGAGTAGTGGCATTGCAAAAGTAAATTTATCAGATACATGGCACAATGTAGACGTAGGCAGTAAACAACAAAAATACAGCTTAAGTAAAAAAAAGAAGGAATCGAGTAACGGGCGACGACAAACATGAGATGATCGAGCGGACGGAGTGGTTCTGTAGAACTAGCGACGATATTAAGGTGAAATCAAGACTGGCAAGAGAAAGAAAAAAGAAAGAATTCGAAAGTAGCCCTACCCTGTTTGACGCAGAAACAGGATATGAAACCCAAACACCAAATATATATGTGCTCGTGTATGGATGCAAAACAAGAATGTGGTATGTCAGAGACCAGCAACAATGCATGCGCAGAAGGAGCGAGCGTCCATGGGTACGTCTGGTCGAGGTCTGTACTCGACGCTAGAAGCATGGAGTATCAATGAGCGTAAAATACGCTTTGGCTTGACAACCCTCCTATCTCGACCGTGGTCACCCTTCTTCTTTGGGAGACTCGACGAGCAGGTAAGCACCTCTGAGTGGGCGATGAAGGGGCATGCACCCGCACATCATCACTGACTCTTCCCTAGCCTCTCGATGATACATGACACGCTTTCAGGCTCGAGCACAACTTTCGTACCATCGCACCTCGCCTTTTTCGTAAATTCTGAGCAAAGGTCGTTGATATCGACATTCTACAGAAGAACGACGTCAGCCTCCAGCCTATGAGATCAAAATCGCTCGGGAGAAGTACATACCTTAAATTGCGGGTTCGAGGTGATCGTTCGCCATGCAGTAAGGACTTCAATATTCCGTTCGCTCTTCTCCGTCTTGGGGAAGCTGGAGCCTTTGCACATCACTATCGAGCCTGCGCCGTCCGACATCTTCTTGACAAAACCGCCGTTAGGGCCGACCACCGTTTCTTCAGACTGTGAGGACTGGGCCGCTGGTGATTTCTCGGTGTTCGCCATGAGAGAATCAGCGGTAAGCATCGTACATGAGTCAGCTAGGGATCCATTGGTAGGCTGGTACAACGATGTCTGGGCCGGTACTTGGGCAGACGGGCTCTCCACAAAAGCTGATTGGCCCTGCTGCTGGATCATCCGCGAAACTTCCTCCTTTGTCTTCGGGCACTTGTCATGACCCTTGGGCAATATCGGATTATGCGTCGGCTCTGGTCCGTTATTCGATAATGCCGGCGGTGATGAGGGGTTGGATCGTACACCTCCATGCGATACAGGACTGACGGCGCTGGGCGGACTTTCCAAGAGCGCCTGGAAGTCAACTGACGGCTGTGAACCATGGAAGCCGCCAAATAGGCTCTCGAAAGCGGTTCTACCTGGGCTGGGCGCGGAATTAGACGTGGCCCACGAAGAGAAGGATTGTAGGGCATTTGAATCTGCCGGTAAAGATGTCTGCAACAACGGATGGAGGGGAGGAGGCGACAAGTCGTAAGGAGTAGGCTCCGCGAAAGACATGTACATCGGATTACTGGCGATAGTCTTGTACGGACTCAGTCCATTCGGTTGGCCAAACCCATAATCCATGTTCATAGCACTATCCGTCGCTGTAGGCTCGTCGATGACACTCAGCGAGGCAGGGTCGAAAGGAATCAGCGAAGCGAAGTTGACATCGTAAGACTGAGGTTGAAGAATCTGTCCCACTGGAGAAGAAGCAGATGTGCTTGTGCTCGCCCCTGGACTTGAAAAGATGTGCTGTTGTGGCGAAGGGAATACAGGGGGGCTAGCAGCATTATTTGGCTTCGGTACGTTGAAGGTGAAAGAAGCCTGTTTCAACGCCATATTCTCCGACTGCAACCGCGACAAAAGATCGCGTAGGTTATCGTTTTCAGAATTAGCTAGCTGATTCTTCGCTTCAAGGGCAGCCACCTTATCCTCCAGCTAATTTGGTACATGAAACTCATAATGAGCCAAAGAAGAGCATTGGGCCGTTGAGAAACACATACGTCCTTCACATGCTTCTCCTTCCGCTCACGGAACGCTCGTTGTGCAGCTCGGTTTTGCTCCTTGCGTTTGAGAAGACGTGTCTCATCCTACACGAACGCGACACACAAACCTGTCAGAAATAGGCCGACGGGTAAAGTTCAAGTGAACCGAACAAACCTGATGTGGGTGGCCAGTCGATTTGCGACGGTGCGGGCCAGAAGCAGGTCTTTTGCTAGCCGGATCTGATGCTGGTGAGAGAAGGCAGCATTAGCACCGGTGCTCAGCGCCGGCCCGCACGTGAAGACAGACTATGGGAGGGAACTCACAAGGACCTGCGCTCCCGTCTTTTTGCATCGACTCGTCATTCATACTCTCATCGCTTGCCTTACGTTTCAACGATGAATCTTCATTCGCCTTTGAACTATTTGCGCCATCAACATTGAACACCCCTGATTGAGGTCTCGAAGATGCCGGCTCATGAGGTACGCTGGGAGGGCTGGGGCTACTGTCCGTCGAAGGGGGAGTAGGATTAGGAATACCCAGTGGGTTGATATTCAATGGGTCTACACCGTCAGAGGGAGAAATGTCAAAGATGTTATTACTGGAGGGGAACTGCTTCTGAAGCAGTGCGAGGAAGTCGTCCTCAGGAAGTGAAGAGAACGTTGAAGGATGTTGTGGCAAGTCCCAGAAACCATCGACATTAATGAAGGACTCCATTTCTTGAGACTGTGGGGGATTTGAGCTTGGAGGGGATGTGGTACTGCTTTGCCGAAGGCGTCGTATGTGGACCCAGAGTCGGCCGAGGGTACTTCCCGAAGTGCGACTCGATAATGCGGCAACAGTGGGCAGCGCCTGGCGCAAAGCGGTGTGAGATAAACTGAAACTGCTTTGGAAGGGCCGCGCTCGCTGCTTTCGACGATGACGGGGAGGTGAAGGGCGATGGTGAGGGGGGAGAGCGGAAGGCAAGGCGAGGGAGCTGAAATCGCCCTGCTGAGTAAGCTACATATAAAGTCACGCTGATCTTGTCGCCGTCCGATTTGCCTAATGCGGACCGGCGGAGTGTCACTGATGTGACGTACGTCACGCTTTCTAGCCGTGTCCTCGGTGCCTCGACTGACTCCTACCCCGCAACAACGTTGACCAATGGCAAGACCGCCGGCAAACGACCTCGTCGAATGATAATTTTTTGTAAGTGGCCTATTTTATCTTGTCAAAGGATGGTTTTTATGAATTATTGTTTACTGATAGTCACTAGGCGGCATCCTAGTAGGACATTTCACCAATCGTAATAATTGACATGCAGTTCGTAACCAAGCTGACTTTCAACAGTCTGATACTACTCTGGCCTGTATTTGCGTAAACATGTTTCACGTCTATTGGTGAGTTGTGCAGCATGTATTCCTCTCGACGTTGATCTCTTGGATCATTCCCTTTGCCAGGTACACCAGGGCTTCAGCTGAAACTCGGCGTGACCGCCACTTGGACACGCCGGCCAATGCAGTTCCTTACGGGCTGCCCTGGTCCGATGCGGAAAACAGCAGGATGATGTGCACCGCTATTCTGTTGTGATCTATCCCATGTGCTGAGGATTGATCTAAACCATACGAAACTCGATATCCGCTGGTTTGCAGATTTGTGCGGTAGAAACTGCTACGTAGTCACGACTGGCTGCCTGCGAAGCAAGACACTCCAGACAATGACCTGGTCAATGAGGATCACGGGCAGCCCCACAATAATTGAACCCAAACGACCCAATCCAAAGCCAATTGCAAGCCTATACTTGTCCCTTTGGTCAGGTCATTTGCCTACACGTCTATCACGCGGTCAATCCAGGCGTCCTAGATGTCGGCGTTGCATGCAGTCGGCTTGCAAAATGATTCGGACTCGTTTGCCGTCACCGCATCGCACTGATCTTTATCCCATTTTGACATCAATAGCGGGCAACAAGTACGTACCTGTATTCAAATCGCCTGTAAATCCGCCTTGCTAAAATTTTCGAAGAAGGCCAGTACGAGCCCTCGTCTGGACTTTGGTGATGACTTCTCTCACAATAAAGACTATGGCTAACTCATGCTTCCCAAGGTCCGGCGGCCATCAATTTTAAGTTGCTTTGTGGCGCCGGCGCTCAGTGCCAATGTAGAGTGTACTGCAAGTTTTCCATTCGTATACACCCTTATCACCATTCCAGCAGCTATCGAGCTTGTTTGAGGTACACGCCCAGACGAAAGATCCCTATATATACTACTTCGTTCTAGGAAAGCATACCAAGGATGTTCTCCCTGCGCGTCACAACCGGTGCGCTCTTTCATAGTAAGTACTCTATTCTTGAGCTTCAATTTCACGTCTATTGAAATAACTCTCCTGTGCTCATCAGGAGTCTAACAGCATACCTGTGAATCAATCATATTTTTCTGCGCATTTCTACTTGGTCTTCGGAGGCCAACTGCAATTCAATGAGTATCAGTCGCCGGGCAAAAGATGTCCTACGTGTGACCGTACTTATGACAGCGCAAGTAGATCCCTTCCCACATCCCTTCTTCTCTCCAACTGCCCATTTCCTCTCTGACGGAGAGGTGCCGGCATCCCTACTCAGCGCTCAGTATTTTCGCGCTGCACAGTACTGCTGAACGCTGCCGTGGTGCGCTTCTCCCTTCCGCAAATGTTCCTATCGAAGTCTAAAACTCAATGGTCGATATGAGCTTTTGATATCGGTTACGCTCGTTCAAGGCCAAGTACGGCTGTGGATATACCGCCTATCGGAATCCAGCCCTTGGGAACGATTGCGTGTCCTTTCATGCCGCACCCCCGGGTACACGCTCCCCGGAATCGAACTCGATTCTTCTTCGTGGCGCTTGAAAGTACCGAGAAGACACGTAGGAAGATCGCAACGCCCAGCCTTTGGGAGTGTGTTTTCCATGAACAGTGAGTCTTCTTTGCAGTCCCGTAGATTTATGTCACTAATACTTCATATTTATTGCTCTACTGTACTCGGTGCCCAATTCCTTTGACTTCTATCTCGCAGAAATCTAGACTTGACCCACATAAAGCTCATAACTGTTTATATGAAACCGGAAGCCTTGCTTATGTCATCTCCGTGGTCGGATATGACTGAACCCCTGACAAGACATCCGAGGCCTTCAAGGGTGATGGGGGTTTATGCTAATCATTATAACGAAGATAAGCTCTGATTCCGTTGCTGCAATTGGCTATCTCGATCCACATCGCGCCGATAATTCAGCGCTGCTGACTGTGGGTTCGCTATAGTCCAGGGCTCCCTTTCAAGGTCAAGGAAATGGCTTTCTTCTGCTCTTTTCTTCTCTCGTCGTAGTCACTGGAATTTGAAGACTACGTGCCCAATTGAGTGTGGATAGGGGTTTATTGAATTCGGATGGTAAGACATTCACTCTCGATCTTGCTCCCAAGGATTTACATTGATTTACACTTTGAAAAGTTGTTCGAGGACCTTGCATCGCCTTTCGCGGCAAGCTCGGCAGGGCGAGGATACAAAGGTCTGCGACCCACCTCCTAATTCTCCAGGGGCCATGGCCATAGATACTACTCGGAAAATATCGTCTCTTGCGAAAGATAAAATTAGGCATCCTAATCGTTCTGCCTAGGATGACGTATGATTTTGCTCTAACAGAGATCGAGCATTTAGGTGCGTCATATATGAAACCGTCTAGCATGACGTCTACACAGTTTTTCAACGCCATCGGCCTCGAAGGCTCGGTCGTAACGACTGCGAAACGGCTTCGGCTCCACAACCCGAGGGTCTGGCTGGCTCCAAGGCTCTATGGTTGGTAAGCTCGACTCTATCACATCGAATATATCTACGCGCGTGCTTACTGTCCTTGTGAAGAGTATAAATACCAGGGTATTTAGGAATAAGATGCTCATAGCTCTGATACATTCGAAAGATGTTGATATTTAACCGATTGCGAAGATTTCCACTTGTCTGGCCTTCAAACACTATGAGCCGAATCATCGTATTCTGCTCCCAGACCGACGTAGCAGGAAGTCAAGCCAACAAGGATCCCGACCACAGAGATGTAGAGAGTCTATGGCGGGCAGGCGTACGTATAAGAGATTTGGGCGAAGCTAAGGGCCTAATAAGGTACGATCACCATTGTATCACTGTATTGAAATCGCTGCACCTACACTATCTTAAACATGTCAAGTAGCCATCGAGGTGAACATAGCACCTCTGACGATCGAATCATGGATCCACCATGCTGAGGTATTTTCTTCGTGACGGTCGCAGACTATTGATAGATAATTCGACAGACAATGCTATCGGCCGACCTGATTCCCCAATAAACTCGCCGGTGTCAATAATCATGGTTCAAGCATCAGTTGTTTCCCTTCCGTGCAATAACGGATCACACATCCTTCCGAGCTTCATCTCCGCCAAAGGCACATTGACAGTCGCAACCGTCTCATTTGTAGTAACGAGCATTGACGCATTGACACCTTTAACGATTGAACCCGCACCTTCCCCACGCGTCCGCACATTTTCTTTGTTCATACCCCAGGCACGCGCTCACACACTTGGATCGTCAAGTCTCTCCGAACAATCTCCCACTCACCAGGGACTTCACACAGCCCTCACTCGCCCACCCCTTTGGCCTTGCTCGTGACCATCAAGGTTCACACGCCTCATCTTCCGAGAAGTCTATCAAACACGACGAAGCCTCGCTAGTCTCTAAATTCGTCGTATCCCGTGACACACAGATCAATGGCTGACTACACTTGTCATCGAAGGTTTCGGCCGTCCGACATATCTGGTATATAGCCACCTTTGCAATGCGATACAACATCACTAGGAACTTCTGTTGCTGCGACTCACAGTCAGCCTCGGGCTTCTCAGAAGTCGGGATGCTCAATGCTGAACGTTGTACTGGGCTTGGCTTTGTCAACATCGAAATACGCTCACTGCCACAGCCTGTTATTCTTCATTTAGTGCACTCAGGATGCAAAAAAGCGCGTATTCCAATACGATCTTCTGGGCTCCACGGTCCGACCGTACTCACAAATGTAGAGTACAGGGTTTACTGGATCACTATCTTAGTGTAAGTGGAAATATAGAAAAACCTTGAGTTAA
Source organism: Irpex rosettiformis (assembly GCA_022160335.1). Classification (NCBI taxonomy): domain Eukaryota; kingdom Fungi; phylum Basidiomycota; class Agaricomycetes; order Polyporales; family Irpicaceae; genus Irpex; species Irpex rosettiformis. The sequence continues at coordinate 485,045 of MU274909.1, read as the reverse complement.
TCCGATCGCAAACTGGGAAATGCGTTAACTTAGACAAGCAAAGGAACCGGTGAAAAATAGTATTCGGCGAAGGCAGTGGGGCCGCACCCGTAACTTTGATTATAGTTAGCACAGCTTACTATGAACTCCGTTCTCAGAACCCCATGGCCAGAGGCTGCTGGGTCCGGATATCAATATGGATTACCATCGATAGATCTCTTTTAGTTGCACACAGATAGCAATAGACGATTTCATGCAAGATCATACGGAGTCTATTCTCATTAATACGAATAGTAGGCTTATAGAATACAAGGGATACACGAACGGTGAACAAGTACTGAGTGCTGCTAAGGGGCATCAAGCCCAATAAATATCTCTGAATATGCTGGACATTAAAGTAAGGAGGGAAACGAAGAAACGAAGATGGAGGAAGAATGAGAGTCAAGCCGAATAAATATGTCGAGAATACAGCCGCCCTTCAAGCTTCAAGGGTGAATTTTAAAGCGGCCAAGAGGCGGAGAATGAATCATGAAGAAGGATGAAGAAGGATGAAGAAGGAGAGAGGATGCCAGGAGAAAGAGAGAGAGAAACAAGAACAAGGAGATGCACTTCATCTGCTTCGTCTAATAGGCCAAGACCCAGCTTTGTCTATAAAGCGGACTAAGGCGTAGTCAGTCCGGATGCGTAACACACGGCTGCCCTATTGCAAAACACATATATCAGTCTACGTGAACTCAGAATAAGAAATTAAGAATCTACTTACCAAAATCAGGCTACCGGTGAAACTGGTCGTGTGCCGCCAAATCGTGCCTTTGTGGTCGAGGAAGTAAGAGGGTATTGAAACCCCGGAGGACTAAGCGAGCGTTCTTGGTGATGGCACACAAGCAATAAATAGAAGAACATATTCGTTCTCGTGACGAGTCAAGGCGTAGTCGACCCGTAATACGGATAAGTGAATCGATGTGTGGGTCGATCCAGATATCGGTGTGTGGTGAACCGAGACGTGGTCGGATCAGCAGCGGTGAACCAAGGCGAAGTCGGTTCGGAGACGGAGAGTGGCGGATTGTGCTGAGATGCAATCAGCACGCAGAGGGAGGGAGTGGCGGATGTGCTGAGGTGTGTTCAGCCTACGAAGAGGGGGAGGTTTCATAAAGCTGGAGAGAAATGGAAGGAAGGAAGAGCAGAAGACAGTCTTGATGGATTGCCGGCGCTGCCGAGGGAAAGGGACGAAAGACTGTCGAATAATCGGAGAAGAATATGAACTCCCTGATACAGAACGAGTATGGTTGAGATAGAAAGTACGATTGGGGTGTGGTACGATGGTGCTTGTGATGGTGTCCTCACGGGGGGTAGGTGATGAGACATTGCCCATAACAAGCAAGGGATGTATGATGATGAGGGTGATGATGATGGCCATGTCGATCAAGGACGGTAGGAGGAGGCGTTGTAGAGGATGGAAGGATTTGCCGCATGTCCATGTAGGCAAGAGAAGGGGAGGATGAGTGAGAGACAAATAAATAGAAGACTAAATGAAAAAAGGAGAGAAAATATGAAGGAAGACGAAAAGAGAAAAATATGGAGATAATTCCTGAAGGATATGAGAAGGGAGGGTGGCTGGTATAAAATAAGTGTGTCAGCCTCAAGCTCGAAAAGATGGACGAGGGAACTTACGATGCCCTCTCGGCCCTCAACCCTGTAAAATTTACTGGATGTAGGTACGGCAGTGCTTGCTGGTGTCCTCAGGTGGAATAGGTGGTGAGACGTTGGCCATAACAAGCAAAGGATGTATGACGAGAGCGAGGGTGAAGTCGATCAACGACGGTAGGAGGAGGGGTTGTAGTCTGCCGCATGTCCGTTAGGCAGGAGGAAGAGGAGGAGGAGGAGGAGGAGGAGGAGGAAGAGGGAGAGACAAATAAATAGAAGATGAAATGAGAAAAGGAGAGAAGATATGAAGGAAGAAGAAAAGAGAAATAATCCCGAAGGATATGAGAAGGGAACAAGTGTGTCAGCCTCAAGCTCGAAAAGACGGATGAGGGAACCTACGATGGCCTCTCGGCCCTCAACCCTGTAAAATTTACTCCGGTTGGGGGTGGGGAATGACCTTGGGATGTAGGTACGGTAGTGCTTGTGATGGTGTCCTCACGGGGGTAGGTGGTGACCGATGAGACATTGACCATAACAGGCAAGGAACATATGATGAGAGCGAGGGTAAAGTCGATCAACGACCGAAGTTGAATGGCTTTGTAGAGGATTAAAGAGACTGACACATGTCCGTGGAAGGGAAGACGAATAAATAGAAGAGAGGAGAAGAGAGAGAGAAGAGGAGAGAGAGAAAGGGATGAAGGTAAGAAGAGAACCAGTCTGAGGAGCCATCATCCCCGCGAGCCTAGTTTATATCTTGTCCACAATGGCTGACAAGCCACAGGCACGGTTCAAACTTGCGACGGCCAGTACTGTACTGACAACTATTCTGATCGCGACGGTCAGCCCTAGCTAAACATACGACCACTCACCTCCAACGCCACACTCGTCCTCCACCTCTAAATAGCAAAGCACGTAGGCTTGCTAGATCCTGAAAAGTTGAGATTGCGGCACATCAGATAGATACAATGCTGAACAAACCGAGCTGCAAATGAGAAACCAACGATATGAGTAGTACCGAGAAATAGTAAGGAAAAAGAAAGTCATCAAGAGAATAGGGATCGTAAAGTAGAGTAAAACAGTGGAAAACGATGAATGCTGTAGACTCGACAGACGAGGGACGGAAAGTGTGTGGTGTCCTAGGCGATGTATAGAACATAGAATATGGAGGCATAAAAATTCCGCAAGAATGCAAGAAGAGTAAATATAGAGGGGGAGTGTTAGTTAGAAAGGCGGTCCACAGGACTGCGCGAATAAAAAAAAAGAAATAAGGAGGGTGCGGGTAAGCCTAAGGGCGGCATAAAAAATACAGCCGTCCGAGGATACTTTTTGTGCAAGAAATAGGGCGTGTCCGATAATTGCAAAAACGATGAAAACTGAAGAAAAAGTCAGTCTGTCGAGTCTAAGGGTATGAAGAAGAGATGGTATGAGGAAGATAGTATGCTAGCAATATTGACACAGATCACTGCGGACCACGTTAGTGAGATCGAGGGTAATAGCAATACATTACTCACGTAATATTCGATCTCCAACTAGGGAGGGACAACGCATGTGAGTCTCCTAAGACACAGATAGCGGAGTAGAATTACGTACAAACATAAAGGCAACGTTGCGCGGCCACAGAATATTGAGCCCAACGGGATTATACAGGGTAGTATTGATTTCGTCTATGGTCTTGCGCAATAAGCGCATTTGCTACGTGACTGTAAGTCGAATTTCCACCTCAGAACTACAGGAAGAAACGCACCCTGTCGTGATGCGAGCTCACGAAAAGTCGAGATAGTTGTAAAGTGAAGAAGGAGAGCGCGTTGTCAAAGCAGGACCACTTGAGACTATGCGCAGAAATAAGACGTTCGTTAATAGCGTTGATAGTCTCGAGGAATTGTGTCGGTGTTATCTGATACACAGGCCATCTGTCAATGAAAACCATAAACCAGATTGAGAATTTTAACGTACCCGGCCTTCGAGTTCCAGGGGATACGTTGAAGCGAACTGGACCAACTCTCCACCTACGTAGTCTCGCTCTACTCGGATTATCTCCCGTGGGTGGTGTACACCAATCTGCCCTATTGGGTCTGTATGATACGCAGAGTCCAGTGGAGGAGGCCCAAAATAATATGCCGAACGAGGTATCAACGGTCGCGATCTACGTAACGGGCCGTGTCAGTGGCCCGTTGTCAGGAAGAATATGAAAACCTACTGTAGCTGCGTAACACCGAAGCTATTACTACGGGGCATGTCGCTAGATTCCGGGGGACCTATTATCTCCCAGGGTGGTGGTGACGGCGTATGACCAGTGAACCGCAGGGGATGATCAGACGTAGACCGTATAGGCGACGTCCGCAGACCCTCTCCGGTACGACTCCCAGGTAACCCAGAGGGCGCAACAGGAGTTGTCGGCGAGTACCCCAAATCGTAAGGATCATACTCCCCTTCGAGCTCTCCCTCTACTTCCTCCTCCAGAACTTCTTGTCTGGTCTCTGATTGAGCACCACCCATGGATGCGCGCCAGTTCGTGATGTCTTCCTCCTGCATGTTAGGAGGGGTTACAACCACGTTTTTCGGCGAGCTTCCTGCGCCAGCTGATGTACCTGCCTCAGGTTCAGCTCCCTCGCGAGGATCAGCTACCGTAAGCGGGGGACTTGGAGGTAGTATAACTGGGGATGCGCACTGCAAACCGAGTGGTGTCGCTGAGCCAGGTCCTTCTTCTTGTGCCTGTGCCTCCGAAGGATCAGCGTCGGTATATTCCTGCTCCTGACGAGGTGTTGTCTCCTCGTGCTCAGTCGACGTATCGTGCCGAAACGAATCTTGCGGCGGCGAAGAGATGTCGATAACGCGCTCTTCTTCTGCGGTTGAAGTACCGCTCAGTTGGTCTTTTGCATCGTGAATGTTCAATGCCGACACCATGATGGAGCTGGTGCTTCCAGGTGTAAGAGGGGATGGAGGGAGGACTGTAGAAGGTATGATATCGCCGGGCTTGGGTGTCTGAACATGCAGGGTGGAAGCAGCGACTGTCATGACCGATACATCGAGGACCGACCAGTGCTACACGATGGTTTCCAAGTTCCAGGAGGCGGTGAAGACGATAAAACGAAGGTGCGAAATCCCTTTGAAAGGCGGGGGATATCTCGAGCACGGAGCTGCGAGGGTGGGAGGTGGATGTGGGCGGCGACAAAAGCTGCTGAGAGAGCTGATGCGAGCGTTCACACCCACGTGGAAGCGCATCAAATACGAAAGCGGCCGTGGGCTGCACTCCGACTGGCCAACTCGGACAGTAGACGTAGCTTGGGTCGTTTCCTATGTAATCTCGTACTCCAAACTGCGGTTTAAATACAAGCTTGCAACGATGAAACGATAATTGGTTTTAGCGGTCTAATCACCTCACGTCGTATTCCTCGTGGCCGTCGACATCTACAGATGCGCGAGGCATCCGCGCATGGCCTTCATTACTCAGTTTAACCCACCCCAACGAGCCCCTCCGTTCCCATAACTATCAGTGGGTGTGATCATGTATTAATAATTTACCAACGAAAATGCACCACGCCATCGAATCGGCGAGGAAGAGGCATGTCGGCTGGGAACTGCTTCACGAGATTGGCATCCGTCAATGACCGCGGGTTCAAACGCGTTCTATGAGGGGTCGAGAGCTCCATTGAATCTCTAGTTGGGAAAGAGGTAAAATAGTTGTTTAAAATCGGCCCCGCGGCCACACAACTCCAAGCTCAATCCCTAGCGTCCGTCTGGATAAATACCGATTCTGGTATTCTGTGAATGAGTTTCATTAAAAGGTCGTGTAGGGCAAAATCATCCAAAAATTTGACGTGCGAAAGTGTCTCCAAAGCCGAGGGATCTACTGTTCAGCTTTGTAAGGTTGAACGAGCATCTTGCTGAACTCCTTCAGTTTCTGAGGCCCTCGGACCTCTTCCGTAAGAAGAGGAAGCTGAATTATGTGGAAGAATTCGTCGTAAAGTTCGTGGGCCTCGTTGAGGTACTTCTGCTGCATTGCGTGTCGTACGCGGCAATGTTCGCAGTTTGAGTCTAGCAAATAAGATGGTGAGACAATAAGCCTCGTGTCTCGAAAAAAAAACATACCTTTTTTCGGGAACAATAGCTGGTTGACGACAATATTATGTGTATCAATCTCGTAAGTTGTCAACTCCTGGACGAGACGTTCCGTCTCGTAGAGCGAGAGGAACTCGGAGATGCAGACGCAAACGAATGTAGTCTTCTCCGGGTCCTTGAACTGCGTGTTCACCTCCGTGATGACCGCGCGCATAGACTCTAATTTAGCGAACATATCTTCTGTTTGGTCGGCCTGTCCACCCATAAGAGAGCTCATTTGGTTGAGCATGGGGCCAATACGCCCACTCAGGGTGCTCAACTTGCCGAGAGCCTTCTCGAGCACAGTCGGGAAAGACAGAAAACGGAGGGTATGTCCTGTAGGCGCAGTATCGAACACAATAACGGAATACTCCATGGACTTCACATGCCTACCAGCGGAATTTGTAGTTAGTGGAGTGTTTCAGCCGTAAAAGAGCGCGAGACAGACTTCATGATCTCTGCGAAGCTCATGGCTTCGTCCACACCAGGAATCGCAAATGCAAGGTCCTGCATCATGCTACCCATCATGCCGTTAGAGTCCGCTGCGGGTCGCAGTAAGCATGAAAAGGGGATAGGGCTAGACGAGACGAGAAGTTCTCACATTGCTCTACCATTTCTTGAATGGCACTTGTCGGGTCGATCTCCATTGCGAACAGGTTGTTGAATCCATTGACTTTGGTCGCATCTTTGGAGAACTTTTGTCCGAATGCGTCCGAGAGGTTATGGGCAGGATCTGTCGACTAGATCTCTTTATTTTAGTATGATCTTTTCTTCGACATAGCAGACACGCACGTACAATGAGCAGAACGGACTCCCGACAACTCGCCAGCTGAATAGCCAGAGAGCAAGACGTCGTTGTCTTGCCTGAATTCTTCGTATGAGCATGCCTACATCGTGATCATTGAAGCTTTCTACACACCGACGCCACCCTTGCCACCTGTGGACAGAGAGAACAGTGAGCCGACTGAGCGTGTTCAGGTAAGGAATTTGTTAGCTTACCGCAAAAGATCCATTTCAAAGACTTCTGGTCCAGGATGTTCTGCAGTGTTGGCTCAAGTGTCTCTGTCATGCTAGGTGATTGTTAGCGATGTAGAGGAAAAGATGAAACTGAAGTACTTTGCTGAGGTCGTGCCAAAGATGATGATTATGAAGGAGCGAGCGTTGAGAAGCGCCCATGATACGTTGCCCTCGCTGGTGCATATCTTCCTCTAACCTCCATCACATACCAGTCTCTGCCTGTTCAATTCCGCCAAGGGGTCGCCAAATATAAGAATTTAACGAACAGGAGCTATAGGGAAATCATCAAGGCGATCTACTTGTTGCGCATACAATGGCGGAGAAATCACAAAATCTGCTTTCATTTCAAGGTGTGTCTACCTATATCGTGACTTCGCGAAACTAATGATCTAACGGCTATCATCTAGCACTACAGCTCGCGAATGAGCAGCGAAATGCCTATGGTCTACGCTACAATGACTATGCACGGTACAGGAAGCATTGCGCGAACCGTACGCACCGCCTCCGCTCCTCTTTGAAGATAACACACGGAAAGGGTCGCGACTTCAAGAAATTACCCCCAGTGAAGACGGAGAATATCAAGGACGGCTAGTGCGTTCACTTTTTCCCTTCAAACTACGTATAACCCCAATCAGCTATCTAGCCTTCAGCTACTGCTCTTTGAAGCCGAGCGCGCATGGGTCTATTCTCGTGAACTCTCAAGTCTCGTAGCTCTTCCTGCAAACAAGGACAAGGCAACTGCTCTGCGCAGGAATGCTACCTCACGATTCCGACGTGCTGTCAACTGGGCTACACAACTTCTCTCGCATAGTCAGGCACTGCGCGCTGCCGGACGACTTTCCGCTTCGGACCTCATCCAAGCGACAGTATACACCCTGATCCTCAACGGAAGGAACCTAAGCACTCACTACGAACTCGAAGATGCGCTCATACAGTTGAGCGTAGCTCGTGCTCTGTTGGATGAACTTGCGGCCCACGCTACCACGAGCAGGGACCAAGCCCTCGCTGTCGCTTTTGCAGACGAGATCGGCCCCGAAATCAGGCACTGCGCACATCAGCTGGGAAACAATAAGTCGTACGATGTTGATGCTATCGTCGCTGAATCGGCATCCGCACACAAGAACGAAATTGTCGAGAACTACGATAAGCTCGTCCGGGAGCTAGCGAATGAAAGTGCGGGAGGGTCAGCGACGGAGAGGAAGAAGCTGAAACCTTTGATTTGGGAGGATGAACCCGTCCCAGTTCGTAACCCCGAGTTAGTGGATGTGTTATTGAAAGTGCAAGAAGCGGAGGAAAAGTTGTATGAGAGCTCTCGGGAGAAGGAGAATATAGTCGCTGGAGATGAAGACGGAACAAAGAAGGGTAAAGTTGGGAAGGGAGTAAAGTCCAAACGTGGTGTAGCTGCGTATGACGCCATTCTCCTGGCTCTTAGCGACGCGGAGGGTGTTGCACGCAAATTGGTGGAGGCACAGCAGGTATGCCTATTATCGAATTTTGAAATGTTATATTTTGCTTACGACACTTGCTTCTTTGTAGTTAAGCAGCGGAAATGCAACAGCCCCCACTGGGACGCGTGATCTGCAATTCTTGCACACTTTCATCGTTTACCAATTGCTTGCTCGTCGCATTCAACGGGACCTCCTTCTGATCACCACTTTACTCCACCAGTCGCAAGCATCAAACCACGCGAAAAAGGATGCTGGGAATGTGGCAGGTCCATCAAAGCCGAAACCCGTGAAGGAGCAGGTCGATGGTCGACTGTTCCCCGCTGTAGTCAAGCTTCTGGATACTGTCATTCAGAGCCTGACACAGATGCGGACGTTGTCCATCGTGGATGACAGCCCTGATCTTGCGACGGCTGTCGATGCGCGCATCTCATTCTCGAAAGCCAGAAAGTAAGTACACTAAAGCATGCGACTTCTCGTGCTGATTTAATCCTTCCTAGAGCCCGATATCTCGCACGGTCGTATACCCTGGTCAAGAAATACGCAGAGGCCCTATCGCTTATGCAACACGCATCTATACACCTCCGCGAAGCTCAATCCGCACAAAGTCTATTACCATCTCCCTTAGATGACCCTATCTCCTCGTCAAACCTCATCTTTTACGAGCTACCACAAGATGCTATTCCCGCACTCGAAGGAGATCTAGCCGAAGAAAGCCTTCAATGCAAGAAAGACTGGTTCACCTACAACGGCGGCGACGCAACTGGTGAAGTGGACCGCCAAATGTACAAGAAACCCCTCTTCTTCGATATTGCGCTCAACTACGTCGAGCTCGATATGGAGCGTCTTCAGGGACGGGCTGGAAAGTCGGTTGTTCATCCACCTGTTGCTGTGGCGTCACCTGTACCGCAAAGAGTTACTAGCGACAAGACGATACCGGAGAAGGCTGCGGTGAAGAGTGCTGTTTCGAGGGCAAAGGTGGAGGAGATTGAGCGGCCGATGACACCTGAACCGACACCAGTGTCGATGGCAAAGGGCGGGTTGAGTAGCTTGCTTGGTGGCTGGTGGGGACGGAAGTGAGGGCGTGGGAGAAGGCAAGGGTATAGATAATATTAGGTTGTAAGTATTTGTTTCCGGCTAGCCATCGCTATTCTGACGTATTGTTTGTATCCGCTCTGGTTAGGTACTGTACAAGATGTATTGTCAATCTTATTCTTGGAAAATCTCTAGGTCCGGTGCCAAAGCACTATTGCACAGCATCAGACTGCCGTTGGTTCAATACTCTCCTCAGAATGTTATGATTTTCAATATCGTCGATGTATCATCATAAAGAGCATGGTTAAAAACTTATCGCCAAGGTCAGTGGTGCATATAATCACGGTTACAGTCCTAACCTGCTTGGTGCTGAGTCTAACTTTAGACAGCCACGGTAGTTGATAACGCATGGGCGCCAATCACTACCAATCGCCAGCGCCCAAGGCCAAGTTTCCTAGAGAGGAAATTGTCGGTTTGAACCGCAACCACCGTCGATGTTCCGTCAGCCGTTAGACGAACAAATACGAGGGTAAATGTAATACGGGGTAAGTTTGAACTCACTTCATAACCTTTCCTCGCAATGGCTGAAGACGAAGCTTTTCAAGCTCCATTGACTTGAAAAGGCCCATAAGTCAAATTCAACCGAGTGCTACTATTACTCCGATCAGGAGGCGTATAGATCTCGCGGCTGGAATGGTAGTACATTTTGTTGTCGAGACACCTGTCAAGAAATTTCTCGAGTTCCTCCCAAGAGTTAGCAACATCCAAGCACCAATTGTCGATTTTAGCGATGTCCCGGAAGGAAAGGGGAACAAAGAGAGCATGTATAAGCCCTTCGTGCGTCACTATAACTTCTTGTATTGTACATATATATCTGAAACACTCGTTAGAAAAATGCTGTGGATCAATCCGATGTTTGTCCTTCCTTCAAGCTCCTAAACACATCGTCGAGAGAGGATCCTGTGGTTGACATCAAGCCAGATGTCGGTCTTTTTCCAGTGTCCGTGGGTACTAAGACTGCAACAATTTCACGAATGGAGGTCTTTGTGGAGATCAAACAACGTGGACAGCAGGATGCCTTTCGTTCGACAGTGAACAGCGGAGTCGCTGTTCAGCAGGAGGCAAAGGAGGCAAAGGAGGGACAGCCGCTTCTCGAGACGTCAATTGCTAGCATTAAGCACCGTGGACAGCAGATCGAATACACTAATCAAATCATGACGCTCCAGCATCGCATCCACCTCTTCTCCATCTCCATCATCGGCCACTACGCTCGTTTAATCTGTTGGGATCGTGCTGGTGCATGTGTGTCTGAGTGTTTTAACTACCATGATGGCTCGAACAACTGGATCGGGGAGTTTCTGTTTCGTTACGCCAATGCGACTCCCGAGCAACGTGGCTTCGATCCTAATGTCAAGAGGGCTACTGCAAAGGAAGTTGCTGCGCTCACCAAGGCCGTCAATGTCCACTTGAGCAAGTTTGACTACCACCCTCACCGGAGGGCCGAGCTCGAGAAGACAGCTGATCCCTCGTATCCCGTATACAGGGTTTGTGTCAAGGACCAGTCCTCGAACAAAGTCAGCCAGTACATCATATGCAGGCCATTTTTCGAGGTATCCTCCTTATGTAGTCAGGCTACGAGAGGTTATCTTGCTCTGCCTGTGTGTAATCGGACAAAACTCGTCTTCTTCAAAGACACCTGGCGTCCGGACATCGAGGGGATGCTCTCAGAAGCGGAAATATATGCAATCCTCCGTGGAAACGAGGAACTCCTCCCTCTTCTGCCCGTTGTTCTTGCCTGCGGCGATGTCCTTCTCTCGGGTGGTCAAGTCCAATGCACGAAGACCCAAGACAGTGCCGAAGACAACCAATGGGTTCATCATAGCGCGCGGCTTCGGAAGCTTACCCGGCACCGAGTGATACAGGAGTTAGCGTTCCCGCTACACATGGTGCAGAACTCGAAGCAGCTACTAGGAGCAGTCCGTAATACCTTGGAGGGTATGCGTTTGGATTTTCTTTCCGGTCCATAGCATCCGGCTGACTCATAGAGTGTAGTCATTAAACTGGCGTACCACGAGTTCGGGATCCTGCACCGTGATATTAGTGTAGGGAATGTGATGCTGAACATGGACTTCGCGGGTATTCTCAACGATTGGGATCATGCTATTCGTGCGAATGTTACCAGACAGGGTCATCCATATCGTACGGTATGTTGAATGTCTTCATAGCGTTTTAAACTCAATCGCTGTAGCTAACGATGCTACTTACTTCATAGGGTACCTGGCAATTCATGTCCATTGGAATCCTTCGAAATGCGACGAAGCCTCACACTATCCATGATGATATCGAGTCGGCATTTTGGGTATTTTACTATATAGCTCTTCACCACTTCAAACTATCACCCGAATCATCCAAGTCCAGTCGACTTACTATAAAGATATTCGATGAAAAGGATGTTGAGTCTGGAAAAGACGGCCGAGTAATCTATTCAGGAGGAGATATTAAGAGTTCAAGTCTCACAAGTGGCGAAATTAACGAGGTCAAGTTCGAAAGTGTCCCAATCACGGAGGCCCTTCATCAATTCGCTGGTATTGTTGCAGACTATCGCGGTTTACAAGAGGCGCGCTTGCGTGGTCGCAAGGCTGCTGCAGCAGAGGCTGCATATTCCGAGCAGGTCATCGAGAAGGTTGACGGTATCATCAAAATCTTCAACGATATCATCGATAACAAAAACACGAAATGGCCGGAGAATCCAAATGACGCGGTCGAGGATCAATTTCCGAAAACGACGGTAATGGAAGACCACAGGAGGATGACGACGGATGCGCTTCATAGCTTTAGTGTGGCTCATCGCGGCGTTGGAACTTCTGGACACCAATTCTCTAAAGCATCTGGCAGTGGCATGCTACCCCCCACTTCCATCCCTGCTGGCCATGGATCTACTAGCAGTGTTGGAATTGCCGTACCCGGAGGCAGCACCATCGCATCAGGGTTCCGTGCTAGTTCCCGGTCGAACTCGAAACGACGCGCCGACGATGAAGGTGTAGATTTAGAGGAATCTGGCTCCAAGAAACGCGTCAAGAAGCTCAAGAAAGGAAAGAAGGAACAGAAAGGAAAGCAGGGTAGTAGCACGCCAATGAGATATTTCACTCGCCTTCAATCGCGCCTCGGCTTGAAGAAGGAGGATTAGTGACCTGACTAGTATAAAATGGCGGCGGCGGACATTGGTGGAGGGTCGAGGTATAGAGCATCTTATATATGATATTGTATTGTAGCGTGCTTTGACAGTGCGGCAACGGTTTGGAATATCAGATACGTTATTTGTTTATAATCTAAGTTTGCCAGGTATACTGTGCATCTGCGCGTACAAAAGCTTCATGATTTCTTCATTGCATTACGTGGACTCGGAAAGAATACAAGTCGAGCGTATGATGTCCCTTAGGTTTGCAATATAGCTCATAGGTTCTGATATGTAAGCTGCTCAAATTCGAATCACTAACCTTGTTCCTGAACATGCATCGTGCTGTCCAGAAGGAGTACGACTGCTTTGCTTCATCTCGTCCTTCGTCTTCGGCCTTTTTGCAGAGATCCTCTCAACAATATTCATGGACTCGTCAAACTGTCTCATCAAGCTCGACTAAGATATTGAGCAAGAGCCTGATGACACAAAGACTGAGCTTCCAAGCAACGAAGTCCCTCCCGAGGCTCTCGCAACGTCGGTAGAGCTGAGTCGAGATGAACAGCGCTACGGAGGAGACAAAGTAGAGGAGAGAGACATTCTTAATGTCCTCAGGTCCCTCCGTGGCCTCAGGTGTGTTTACACGGACCTTTACGCGGGATAGGTCCTTTCGACGGTGCGCTGGAGTCGCGTTGCGGGATTGCCCGGATGTTTGAATCGGTTCATGTACTCATCAGCTGCGTTCTCGAGTAACGGAATATTACTTCTGGTAGCCTTTTCGACGTTGGTGTCAAAGCCACATTGTTCGAGAGTCGCGTGTGAGCAGCGAAAGAGAAACTCGCCGAGCCAGTTGGGAGGGCCATCGACATAGCTGAAGCTTTCATGGACAACTGCATCAGCGCGGTCCCGGCGAATCAGTCGGGCGTAGTGACTAGCGGCAGAGATGGAGAAGACGTGGGAGCGGTGTTGGAGGGGCATAATCTGACTTGGGTAGTCAATTTGCTGGCCACGACGCTTGATATTAACACCAGTCATTCCCGTGCACAGGAACTCGTTAGCCATCTCCACTTTTCCCTCCATCACCTTCCTTTTTTTGTTTATCGTCGGAACGAAAGCGTCCCGATATTTCTGTGGCTTGATCTCTACCGGAATGTCTATGATAGACATCGGGTGTGAATTGGCGACACGCTGATAGCCCATTTTTTCAGAAAACAGTCCACAAATAGGAATTGCTTTCGTGAGAGCGTCATGTGCGCACTGCGTTGTCGTGTCCTTGAGAACGTAGTTGGAGGGACAATAACCAGATTCTTCGACGGCACGTATCTGAATGAACACATGCTCAATGAAGAGATACAGAATCACAGAACAACGTAGCTTACGAATAGCTCGACTATCATCCCTGCTTCATGGTAGTGACTCTTTGGGACGTCCTTGAAATTGACTGTTGGCGTCTTCGAGTTGGTTACAGCAGGTAGGAAGTCTGTGACGAACCTTTTGACTTGAATCTCGCCATAGAAGCGACCAATCATTTCAAGACAGCATTGACTACAGATTTTGTGTTTCCTGTAGGAAGATATTGGAAGCCTGGGTGTGTCCATCGTCGTAAGCACGTCCTGGAACCTGAAAAAAAAAGTCGATAGACAGATAACACTCGGATACGAGAATAAGTACTTACTGTATGAACTTACGTAGTGTTTTGTGCTTGCTTCGCCTATTATACTCAATATCAGGCCACACAAGGTATTCTCACTCGACGGGCCGCGAATGCTGACGTCGACGTGGTTGAGAGTCGAAACTCGTTCCGATTTCTAAAAGAGGAAGTTGGTCTTGACACTCACTAACCATGCCATCATTAATCATTCCCAGCCAGGGAACCTTCGAATCCTTAATAGGTTTGTAAATTGGGAGTTGAACGTTGAAGCTTGAAGTTCCATTGCCATATTGCATATAACACATATTGTAGTCATGCAATAATAATCTCTGCGATTTTATACATGATTGGGTATCGATTTGGTACGAGACATAACAACAACGATGGCGAGGGGATTGGGTTGACTACTATCTTACTTTGAAAACAGTCCGCAAATAAGCATGTATCAGTCGAGGGGCGAAAGCAGAAGCAATAGGATGCGATGCGTTGAACTTGAAAGGAACTTGATTGGGGATATACGGTTGGAATGGAATGGATTGCACGATAAAAAAGAGGAAATTACGAACAGGTGACTTTGAAACGGAGCACGAAGGATGTAGCAGGGGTAAAGGTAAGAAATGCACAAATGAACAAGACAAGACAAGGGTCGTAAAGTCGTTAGTCATAGGCAATGTGCGCAAGAAAGAGAACGAGAATGAAGACTTAAAAACATCAGCTGAAAAAGATACCGCTCAATGTTTAGAGTGATGACTTGAGTGGCTGGACGCAGGAGATGGAGTGCCCTTGGGCAACGACCCAGGCGGAGAACGAGCAGCATGCAAGACAATCTCCCTCTTCGCCGGTACACCGCGTGGCGCAACAGGTGAATTCGACCTTGAGTCCCTCATGCGCACCTCCCTCTCAGACTCCCCAGTCGGGGAGGAAACGTTCGGCGGCGAACGCGTCGCAGACGAAATCGGTGGAAGTCCAGGACCAGAAGTCGCTGGCCCTTGGCTGGCAAGGGTAGGTTGGCCAATGGGACGTGGATGAGGAGGAAGTGTGGTCGGTAGAGCAGGGCTGGGAGGGAACGAGAGTTGACTATCTGCTTGACGGGTCTCGGGAGAATGCGAAGTAGGTTGCTGGCGGAAAGGAATAGGTGATGGGCGAGTTGAACTCGAGTTACCATTCGTGGGCGATGAAACGCGACGGCTCATGCTACCAACGCGAGACCTCTTGATGTCGGCGGCCTGCGCGTTGTCTGGGCCAGGGCTGAGAGGCCGCTTGTTTATCGGTGGAGAGCGTCCGCTGACGATCGGGTTGTGCTTGTTCGACGACTGAGATGGCATCCTCGAGGTCCCAGGAGGAGAGCGCAAAGGAGCACCAGATGGCGGGGGACCAAACGTTCGAGGCTCGGCAGGACCAGAGCGATACGCGGGAGCCTTGGACATATTGAGCAAAGCATCGGCCACACCTTCGTCGTAGTCCTCATCAACCTCCCTCGATGGTGGCATGTGCACCGAGCTCGTCGGACTAGGCTGAGCAGATCGATTGGCCGACCCAGATCCCGACCCGTTCGAGCTCATAGGCTCGGGGCTACCTTGACTACCACCTTTGGACCTATACTCGACGACACTAAACTGTGAATCTTGGCGTTGTGGTCCAGGACCTTGAGGCTGAGGCGTATCCTCCTTACCCCTCCTCGGCCCCCTTTTCCTCCTCTCCTTCTTCTCCACCCCACCAACCATACCCGGCGACATCTCAATCTCCTGCGCTTTGGGAGTAGAAACCGGTCCAGGGCCATTAACGCTGCTCACACTCCCCGGAGCACGTCTCCTCGTCGTCGTCCCCTTCACAGTACCATCAACCACCTGCATCCTCGGACTCTCACTCGCACGACCAGATCCAGCAAACCCAGGACCAGAAGCAGCAACAGGGACCGCAGGCGGCGGCCGCATCCTCATCATCTCAGGGCTAGTCGCATACCTCTCACTCAGCACATGCAGGTCTCTATCCCTCTCCCTCTCACGTCCCCTCTCAGCATCCCTCTCCCTCGAGTAGTCCCTCGGATCCCTCTCACTGCGTTCACGTTCACGTCCGTCAAACCTCGGATCGTACCTCGGCTGCCCACGTTCATATGCCTCTATCATCGAAGGCGATCGTCCACCCGGGACAGGCGGAGGTGGCGGTGGTCCCGCAGGCTGTTTATCCCAGTATGACTGCACACGAGACGTCTGGTACGCAGGGTGGGCACTACGAGGCGACGTATCTGTCGGGCTCTCCCTCTCTCTAGGCGGGCCACGAGATAGATCACGGTGGTGATGAGCAGGGTATCCAGAGGGCGAGTGAGGACGAGGGTAATAAGGAACTTGCTGGGAGGGATGAGGAGGAGGATACTCCCCATTTGTACGACTGGCCGCGCGAAGTTGTTGTTCCCTCTCGCGATCACGCTCACGCTCGCGATCTCTTTCCCATTCACGTTGCTCACGCTCAGAGGGCGGAGCACGGCGGTCCCAAGCCAGATCACGAGGGTCACGATCAGCGGGCAAGGCCTCTCGAGAGTACATCCTAGGAGACCTCGAGTGTGAGTGAGAATGAACGTGTGAGGCGGGGCCTGAAACAGGGGCCGGTCGCTCGTTGAACGACGGAAGCCGATTGTGCGGGGGAGGGGATTGAGAGATTGAGGGAGGGCGGAGAGCGCGAGGGAAGGGTTCATGAGGATGCGCAGGAAGTTGTTGCGAACCAGGAGCAGGGTTGAGTACCAAGCCAGAAGGCGGCCCACCTCGAGGTCCATCACGAGTAAACGACGACGATTCTCGAAGAACAGGTGGCCTGTCGATATCCATTGGAGCAAGAGCAGGATGAGCAGGAGTGCGCTGACTGTCGTCGAGGACGACAGGAGGAGGTGGACGTCCACCAAACGGACCAGGAGACGAACGATTTGTAAGCTGAGGAGGAGGCGCAGGAAGTGGAAGATCGGTTCCAGCAGGACCACGAGAATCTGCACGGAAGATTGGCCTGTGGGGCGGCCCAGACTGTAGCATAAGTGGGGGTCCTGAGAGTCCCACAGGTTGATGCATCACTGGGTTCGCGTACGCCGTAGGATGAACATCCTGAGGTCCAGGAGCAGCGGGCAAAGCCTGTCCAGTAGCCTGAGCGTTCTTCAACAACGCCAAACGTTGTGCAATGGCGACATTGCTCGGATCGAGCTCCGCCGCACGTGCGTACGCATCGATGGCATCCGAGATCTGATTATTGCAGCTCTCGTACAAACTACCGAGATCGAACCAAACTTCAGAGATGTATGGATTGATGCGAATCGCTCTAGAATAGGCATCGAGGGCGTCACGGTATTGGTTTATCTGGAAGTAAAGGACACCGATGGAACACCAGAACGTCGGATTGCGTCCGTCCCGATATACAGCCTGCTGGTAGGCTTCATACGCCTTATTATATTTCTGGCCGGCCATGTAAGCACGACCGAGCAGGTACCAGCTCTGGGCATCCGACGCATCTAAGACATACGATTACGTATCAGCCTGACTGCTTCTTTTTTGACACGCAGACCATACGGGACTTACCGGCCTCAAGGGACTTTGTCAAATACTGAATCGCGAGATCCTGGTTCTGGAACGACGACCCATCTTGATGGTAGAGCCAGCCCAACTGCTGGAGTACCTTGGCATGGTTCGGGTTATCCTGAACCACACGCTCGTAAGCCTCACGGGCACGAACATGCTGCAACGACACTGGTCAAATTTCGAATTACATCTCGGTAACTACGAAGTTACTCACATCATGCTGTTGCTCGTAGACATGACCAATTTGGAACCAAATGTCGGCATGCGCGAGTGGGTTCGGTGGATTACGCAAGATCCGGTCGAAGCACTCGAGACTCTCGTGGTATTTGCCTTGCTGCTTGTATATGATGCCTAGCCTGAAAAGAATCTCATTCGCCTTGTCAAAGTCTAGCATGACTTTTAAGTACCTCGCATGAGCGGATAGAACCAGACACGACAGACGGGGTAGACTTACCTTTGTCCATGCGGAGGACAGAGGAGAAGGCTTCCTCGGCATGATCCAAGGAGCCATAACGGTCGTAGAGTATGCCAATGCCATACCACAACTTTGGGTCTTCCTGTACGCGATGAAATAGAGTGTGAGTAACGAATCGCGGCTAATCGAATGGTCACACACACCTTGGGGTTAGGAAGGAGATAGAGAGCCTGCTGATAAGCGGCGTACGCCTTTTGCAGGTCATCCTGCATCAGGTAGCAATGACCTGTAGACGTCCGTGTGAGCACCACAAACAACCAACAACAACGTGCCCGCAACGAACGTACCGAGGGCACTCCAGACCTCGCCATTATCTTGCTGCAAGTTCAACACGCGTTGAAAATATTCGACAGCCTATAAACGGCAGGCGATCAGATCAAGATTTGCAATCAAAGGCGAGCGGCAAAACGGCCTCAAAGCTCCGGGGAATTGCCGAGCTGACTATCTAGATTATCTAGTGCCATCAACGTACCTTTGGGTAATTCTCCTTGATCCGTGCGATACCAGCGACCTGGGTGAGACCAGGCAGTGACATCGAGTTGTGACGCAGGGCATTCTCGTAAGCAGACAACGCATGTTCTAAATTGCCCATCTGCTCCGCGACCCGTCCTGTGTTTTTGATTGATGCAAAGGGGGTGGAAAAAGAGGAGACAAGACCGCGCCGGAGGCAAAAAGATCAAAAAAAATCACAAGAATCGAAAAGAGGGGGGTTTGGTCAGAACTTTGTTCATGATCACGACACGAGATTGTGTCCGCGGTGACAGGTGCTTACCTATCAACAACCATGTTTGTTCGTTTGCCAGGGCCAGTTTCTGCACTGACGCGGGAACCACGGAGACACTTCCATTAGGAACTGCGGGAGAGACCGCTGTTATTGACGCTGGGGGAGGCGGTGCTGCGCTTGCTGCGAGAGGTGTGTTTGGAATTGAGCTACCGTTCAAGTGGGGAGGAGCGTGGGAAAGCGGATGAGGAGGCGGAGGAAGAGAGTGGGCGTGGGCGTGAGGGTCATGAAGTCGGACATCTCGGTCCTGGCGAGCCTGTCGATGAGTCATTGCGAGAAGCAAAAGTCAATGGTCGTCGCCTCTGAGCGCGAGAGAGTCGAGGATGATGGGGGCGACGACGGCGACGACGACGACGGTGGGAGCGGGCGGTGCGGGGGAGGGCAGAGGACGACGGGCGGCGTCAGAGGGGAGCAGAGGATGAGGCGGAAAGAGAAACTTGCGAGAGAGTGAGGCGAGGAGGTATATATGGGGGAGGACTGGTGTGAGTGAGATCAGGGCGAATATCGACCTCCAGCGAGCGAGAAGACGATCACTGATCGAACTCTCATCAAACAGCGCAGACGCTTTGAGGGAAGATGGGATCTCAATAGACACACGCCACGGAAAAGCCAGACAAGAATGGCATGTGCGCCTATTGCACCGGGCAGGGTCTGATCTGAATCTCCTATCTTCCTCCGAATAGGCAGCTGTCAAGAAGTTTGGGAGTTTGGGGATCAGCGCCCCTTCCGGCAACTATTCTGGGTTCCCTCATTTAACCACCGCATCTCGGATCTGCCATACATTAGCCTTTTCCGCGTTACCCCTTCTGTACCCAGCAACAATCGATTTCGAATCGTCGCTTCCAGAACACGGCCCCTTGCCGTCCCTTCTTTCCCATCAAACTCTCGGGATTCTCCCAGCCGCCAGCGAATGAACCCCGCGGATGTGGGTCCCACGGTAGAGAACTCTTCTTTTCTTTTTTTGATTTTTGATTTTTGATTTTTGATTTTTTTTTGTGTTTGGCTGCGCCCATCGCTCGGCCCCGTCAGTTGTCGGCTCGTTCGACGGGCCGCGTGCTTTGTTTCCCGCCACCACCGATCGTTGTGCACTGACTTTGTGGCGCAGCATCTCCATGATGGCATTCTCCGCCTAAGCAACATTTTAGCCCTCTAACAGGCCCTAGCCCAGCAGCGTCAACCCTCTTCCCGCTCTTATCTGGTGCCTCTTTGCAGATCCCGCCTCGTGGCATGCGCGGCGTGACGACAGGGTGCAGTTGGCTTACCACTTTGCCTCACTTTGCCCATTCGGTCGAGATCCCAGCTCTGCAATACATTTCTCTGACGAGTGTTGCATCAACGGGCACTTGGATCTACTTTCAAGCATGGGGGCCCGTCCCTGCTCCTTCGCTTCATGTCTATTACGCTGCAACCCTGTCACTTCTCCTCTCTCTTTCTCTGGGCCTAATCCTGATTGGGCGTAGTCGCTTCGAAGGGACGATAAAGTCGCCGCGTCAATTGATTGATCAAGTTCGTTGTCGCTTGTCATGCGATCCCAACATAAAACACGTGGCGTGTCCGACTCTGCTAGCCGCGGGGGTGCGCCAGATCCAGATCGTGATTGCTCTGGACCCGACTCTGCTTCTTTTGGCTGTCATGGTCTCATCCGCTTCACTCGGAGCCTTTCTTACCCTTTCTTGGCAGAACAAGTTCGACTTCCCAGTGACTTTCTTGAATTCTTAATTGTCGATTACAAGCAAGCTCTTGCACGTGTTCCTTCCAAAGTTGCCTTGATTTGGAAAGGACAACATACTGGAAGATCTCCGCCTTTGTTCTCTCGTTTCTGTGCTTCCTCTTCTGTTCACCCACGTCCCCGCCCAAGCCAGCACCAATAAACGGCGGTGAGTCACGATTTGCTGTGTGTTATGCGATGCCCATAGCCGAATCCCCTTGAAGCATGGTCACATAACGTTATATGCTTTCAATTCGGACATTGCCCTTCTCTTCATATACTAGTGTTCATATATACAACCTCTGATATATATATAACAAGGCACCGCGCTTTCCCTTTTCGATGTTCGTATACATGCATGCTGATTAATGATTGGTTGGATTCATTCAAAGATTGCTGTGAACACGGCACTTGTTGCTGCAATAGGGATGCCCCGCCAAATCAAAACCCACACGCGTTTCCTTGACACCGCCCAATCCCGGCGGCCGAACGGACGAGCAACGGGGAAATCAAGAAATTTAAACAAATGAATCGACGTCACTGGTAATGTAGAAACCATCCGCGTGAATGTTTGAACCCTTCCCATGTTCGCGATCGACTCTTGCAAGCTGGCTGACAACTGGCTGACAGAAGATAGCGCGTGACGCGTGATGGCAGTCATCAGCGGGGCGTTTGAGAATCTAGAAATAGGAAAGGGCGAAATCAAAAAGAAATGAAGGAGTGGAAGCACACGACACTAGTGCATAAAGCGTATCGATATCGCTAACAACTCTCAATTTCGCGCGGGACGTGAGACGCAAAGAGCAGGGTCAGACCAACGAAACCTCGGTGTTGCATTGTCCATTCCCCGTCTCCCTCCCTTTTCAAGTCACACAGCTCTCCGTTGCACAAAAAGGTAAATGACACAATTGATCTAATTCCCACCTCAAACTTTCCTCGCACTGCCTCCCCTCCCCACACACCACAGCACACAAAGTGAAAAATCAAACGCCACCAAGATCGGTGATAGTGTGACCTCTCTGCTCTCGCGCCATGTCTCCGGATCCGGCACGAAGAAGGGAAATTTGGGGAAGAGTTGTGCCGAACGCTCGAGGCCCTACATCCGGCCCCCGATTTCGGCTCGGCACATACGTAAGCATAAACTCTTTTCTGCTTCGGGAAGGACAGGGGAGGAAAAATGGGAGATTACGGGTGCAATTGCGTGGGAACATCATGACCATCATGCCGTCGGTTGTTTAGCAAAAAGCACATGAAGGAATATTTATTTCTCCAGGGCGGCATGCATGATAAGGTCGTAACGTCCAAGACCGTGCACACTTTGACTTCTCTTCATCATTCATGATGGCAAGGAAAGCTAAAATATTACGCGCATAACCCCGCCTATTTACCCGACAACCAATGCTGCAGTCATACTTTCAAAAAGAATTCTCTATTATAACAACCATACCCCTCCCCTCTAGACTTCCTTCACTCGACATCTTCCATCCATCGTCACCATCGGTCCTAACAATCAGTCCCACCGACGAGCCACGCCACGATCACAAATCACAGCTCCTTTAATTTACATACTTGAACGATTTTATCATTGTCGCGTCGATCTTCTTCTTTCTTCTCTTCACGATCATTTATGCCGGATTCGTTTATGCCGGATTCGAATTATACAGTACTTTGTTTGTTTTTCTTCCTTCTTTCTGCTTTCCCTGTTTCCGTTTCAGTTCAGCCGCGACTCCCGATATCGATGTACGTCGTCATAATCACACAATTTGGAGATTCAAGTTAAAAATCCTCAGACTCTTTATATCTCGAACTGTTGAGAGAACTAGGACGACAAACGGAGGGAATACATAGCATCCAGGTCCGCGGTACAGGAACTTTGACTCGGAATGACGTAGCCAGCCAAGTCCCAAGCTCACGTCGTCCAACGATCACCCTAAGCTTGTATAGAGTGGCTTGTTTTACAGCACATACTAAATTAGAATATAGTCGATCATCCGAGTCGCAGAACGTCGACGATGATCTGCTTCCGAATATCCTTGGTATTGTTGACGAGTTGAGTGACGTTAACAACGAGTTAGCCCTCCCTAGGTATCCGGTGATCGCAAGGAATACCGTAAGAGCTATCTTGCAAGTTTTCTACTCCCGTGCTAGTCGTCGGTATCCTGGTTGACAAGATTCCAACGTTCCACCTGCGAAACGAGATCCATACGCACCCAAAGACGGTCGACGAACCCCGAACTCCGAAATAGCCTGCAGGAAATGTATGATACAAGCCTAGAACTCGATATCATCATCGTCCTACACTGCTCTCGTGTGTCAGCTCCTTGATTCTACTTACTACGTGTTTCGCAATGCAGTGATAACTCGAGCTTATTGTCATGACTTCCAAAAACAAAAGAAATAGCCGTTTCACCGCATAGACGTCGACCTCAAAGAAAAGAGATACATAACGTTGCGACCTACAATAAATGTCAGTCAACCCCTCTTAGGTTCGGATGACTCTGCGCACTCACATATCAGGAGATGGTAGCTCATACACCAAACTTCTCGCTGTGGATGGACTATGCGCCTTATGCTTACCAATTCACAGTCTGTCATATGTACGAATAGCCATAAAGCAACGTCCTTGTTACTCCGCCCACGAAGTCACTAGTCAGCAATGATACAATCGAGAGCCACCATACACTCCCCCTTTACCCCCAAAGTTAACGTTCAACTAAGAATTCGAAGTTCACTCACCTATCAAACTCATACACGTCACCCCCGTACTCCTCCTCCATTCCCGTACACACACACCATCCATCGACACACCGTATACAGAAACTCGGGCACTGTGGGCAGATCAGTGCAATTAAACGACGATGGGAGAAAGAAAGAAAGAAAAAACAAGACGGATCTGCAGACTATATAAGTATATAGCACGCGCATTGATCAATGCATAAAAGAAACTCATTGAACACTTTGGCCCGTGTACCCGAGAATCACGGAAAACCCTAAAGAGGAAGACGAAAGGCACGTTACTAATCGTGATAAGTAAAAAAAAAAAAGTCAAAGTCAAAAGTAAGGCGCCACATCTTGCTACTTATACATACCGTACTTGTGGCTGGCAAGTGGCAGCGGCTGTGGGGTAATAGACGTCCACGGTTTGATCAATAATGATCTAGATACGCCTGGGGTTGGCCCTTTGCAAATGGTGATTAATGGAGTGTTGTCGTTTTTGACGCGGACCTTTCAGGAGCGTTTTTGGATATGGAGAACGCGGCACCATGGGGGAGATACTGGTGAGTATTCGGGCAGTTCAGTAAATGAAGCGCGTCAAGTTTAGATACCTACGCTGTGTCATCTAGCGACTCGTCCCATAGATCCTTATTCATTACTATTCAATAGCGAGAGCAAGCGGCGGTGGGTGTAAGAGGTTATCAATGTATACTGTATACTGATCCGACCTGCAAGGATTGGATAAGCAAGTGTTAAATGCTGATAATCATCCGACCCATTGCTTACAGATGAATGCAAAGACGCGATCACACCGCCACCGCAGTCAACGTTCAAACGCTCATAAACTTCAGAACAGTCGAGTTGTTCTGAATGCATCATCGGAAGCGAGGAATAAGCCCTGTTTTGTCGTAATCATGTTCGGATCCTCCCCCCTGCGCGAAGAAAGGGGGGAACGTGAGGGAACGTCGTCGTTTAAACAAGGTTTGAAGGGACTAGGTTTCAACGTTAACTACAATCAAGCCCTCAGAGTTCCCAACTGTGCACATCACCTTCGGATTTGTATCATCCCTGAGAGCTCCATACATATACGCATGATCCCATCTTTCTAGCCCACGATTCAATATAGATTGGCTCCCAAGGGAAAATCGGATGCCACATAAGCCCGACCGACTCTCTCTCCCGAATACTTGATAACGTTACTCAACTGTACTCAGCTTGCTTCGTGGGCGATGATGTAGACGTATGACGGACAGTTCGTTGTAATTTCCATGTCTGTTCGTGACGGCCCTTTCTCGAGGTTTCCCGCGCGTCTGTAAAAACCAAACCAGACCTCCGTTTTCCCGATAGCGTCCGCGTGACTGTTCTGTGGATAACATCGAAAAGAAACCTCGGGCGGTAGATATGCATAAGCCAAAAGCTTCCCTGGCGACTCCGTCCTCCAAACACACTAGAACCACTCGAATCGTGAATTTCGAGAAAGAAAGAATTGATACGCTGGAGAGACGCACCAAGCACAAAAGTACTCCCGCGAACCGACCGCGCGCTTCCTACATTTGGTCGTCCCTTGTCGCTTTGTCCTGGCGACGGGGTATGATGCAGATGACGAGCGGGAACTCGAGCTTGGCGCTGATACTGCCATGACCAAGGCATTCCCCCCTCCACACACACGTAGCCCTTGAAAACTGACCTCGTGTGGGCACGACTGATCATCGTGAGCATCAATCGTATGGTGCACGCGGGTAGGTAACTGCTTGTGGTGATCTCTCCTATAGGAAACCGGTCGTCAATCAACCATTCATGTTCAGCGAGTTTCAATCATACGTGAGAAAGTGAGAAACCGACACGGAGGTATGATGACAATTCACGCATCATCGTACAACATCAAATGTACCATAGGCGACGACCACGACGCTCTCCTGGATACAATGAGGTCACCACTGTCATCGGGGACGCCAACGACCCACGGTAAGGTATTTACCGCAGTCCGCCGGTTTTTCCGGATGATTGCACACGATGCGAAGATGCGTTGATGGAAGATGCAGGAACAAGGTGGTTCTAGATGGCTA
>MU274909.1:435149-459489 GCA_022160335.1 Irpex rosettiformis | reverse complement strand
TACGTACTTAAATATAATATTGAGTTGGTGAACGTGCTACCAATGGCGACTGTCCGACTACCCAGTGTGTCCGACTGCCCGGTAGACGCCAGTATATGCGAGGAACCTATGTTTTTGACGCTTCGTGCATAGTGTGGAATGACGGCTCGGCTGAAACCTGTGCCCATTGGCGCGTAAAAAGTCCAGAGATTTATATGTGCACTTACCTCAGGTTTTTGATAGAGTTCTGCGGGTACCATTTATGTCGAAGATGGGACACCGGATGCAACTTAGGTTAAGACAAACTTTGAGCTTGTGTCCGCATTGTGAGCGCGCCGCCAGTGGCTGATATGAAACCATGTACTGTATGGCAGTGTCTGCAGCCGATGTCCTGAAAGTCCAATTGAGCTCGGAATCACAAGACTTCGTTATCGAAAGCACATACGGGCCGGTTTGGGCTTAACCTTCTTGAAAACAAATGCACAAGGGTTATAGGCTGCGAGTAGAAGGTTCTAAAGAGTGAATGTGGCGTGAGAGTGGTATGAGATACGTCGACTTACGTTGTTTTGAATTCTTCCTCCATGAGGCACCGCAAATTGGAGACCTTCCAATTCAACCGCAGCACGTCGGTGATACTCCGCTTTTCAGGAGTAGAAGACGAAGAGGGGGGAGGGTGTTCTGGTATGTCAATTTTGCTTTCATTGATCTTCCTGATGATGTCTGCCAAGTTACTCAAGTCAGGGATGGGCGGCGTTCTGTCAGAAAAGCCTGATAAATCGAGGGTATAGCAACGCTGCATTAAGCATCGCAGCTTTGGAAGCTATCCCATCGCAACAGCACGATGTCAGCGAGGTCGGACTGAATGTCAGCATCTGTTTACTCACGTTCAGAAACTCTCTCCATGTAAGTACAAGGTACCCCACTGGAACCTATGGCCGGCCAAGAATCTCTCCCATCAGATCTGCCGGTATCCCCTTGTACACGTACTTAATGCTGCATCTGCTGGTCCTTTGTTCTGCCAACCATCGACGCATTTACCCATCCCAGTATAAACTAACGAGCACCGCTGCCCGCGGAGCACTCGGGAAGCACGACTGTGCAGTTACCCCAACCTTATTCTTCGGGTGTACCATGTTGCCCTTACCAAAACTGTTGGTGTCATTGCCTTTAGAGCTATGGTCAATAAACGGAACGCTGAGGAAGACTGCACAGTGTACGTACAATGCTCCTTGTAATCCACCTATCCATACATCCGATTTCGAAGCTAATAGGCACCGAAATGGTCAGAGGCCCTGGGCCCCTTCCCGCCTTGAAGCTTGAACATTGAATACGGGCGAAAGTGCCTGATGAATGTTCAGGTGGACTCAAGGACGTCAGTTGCTCACTCATATGCAATGACCTTGCGCTTCTTGAGCTTCGAGGGACAACTAAATGGATCAAGGTTAAATATCCCACCGCATACACTTAACTTGAATCCAATGAATTCGAAGCCGTAAGTGCCTCGCCCCTTGGAACATGCCTGCGCAGCAAGTAGTAGTCAGCCCAACGGATCCTTAATATGATAAGTAACTAAACAGTTCAAAATCAAACTGGGGATGGTCAAAAGGGCTCTCTGTGCATGATGGCCGCGGCGTGAAGTAGGAGAGTTTGTTGGCTGCTCACCGAGCTTATGGTATCCGTCAAACCAACTCAGCCCCGAGTAATACAAATAGGTGTCTATCTGGAAGCGTGTTACATCCTGCCCCATGCTTCACGGTCAAGATGTCACTGCTCCCAGGATTGAATGATGTATGTACACCTTGGATGCGGAGTTCCTGGGCAACACTGGAGGTGGGCTGGATGGTGCCACCATCTGTCTATGACAGATATGCGCTCCTTTCTAGATACTGTGATAGTTGGCTTGTTTGTGGCCCTGATTATCAGATACTGCGCTACGGCAAGAGACGTGTCTGAGTGAGGTCGTAAACAGAAAGGTCGAGTTCGAGACGTCGACAAGTCGGCGACGCAAACATCCGTGGGAAAGTTACTATGGCTAACGCCCAAATGTCACGTCACGGAGACACGTTGTCACACTAGCGAGGTCGAAGGTCGTCGAACATCGAAGGCAAAATGCCAGCAACCCGAGTGCACACACGTTGACTACGTTGACGACACCGTTCAAGACCTTGGTACCTATCTCTCGTGGTGTAAAGAAGCGGCTGGGGAACGTTTGGCAAGATGACTCGTGAGTTGTTTTAGATTGCCAGACATGAATGAGATCGTAACTGGTGTGGTAACTGATGGCACACGCAACGATGTTATTCAGGTGGTAATCAGCGCGACACAGACCGTGCAAAGGCGCAGAAGAAGGCGCAGGCTTCTGCGAAGGGGAAGGTCAAGGAGAGTGCAGCATCGTTACAGAAGCGGAGAGAGCAGTGCGTATCTGAACACCACCAGCCTCGCGTTCAAGATCACTGACCGTACCTCTTCCTTGACCGGCTTTTTAGGGATGCTGCAAATTTAAGAGAAAAGCAGAAGGTAAAGTTGCCACCCGATGAGTTCCTTTATCTGTCTACCTGGACTGCTGACATCTGTTGCAGAAAAAGGAAGAAGAGAAAACGGGGGGAGGGACAGCGAAATAACACCAGCCTGGGGAGGGTCCCCAGCTGGTCGCCTATGTCCATCCTTTTCCCTTCTAGATTTATCAACTATTGGGTTTCCACTATCTGCTGTGCGTCCGGATCCTACTTGCGTGAGATATGTATCCCCACTCACATACCACACACTTCCTTCCTAATCTCAATACGTGCGCGGTCCGATCAACAGTCTTTCCCATCCCATAATATGTATTGCTAGGTTCCCCATCGCAATCGTATCGTTTTTAGATTGATACGCTGCGAGACAGTGATGAGTAACAGGGCAAGGTTCAGCGGACCAGGCACGTACATACTACCATCACATATCTTGTGCACCTCACACAGTCACAGGAGTGGCCCGTTTGCAAAGCCTAACAGTTCAACAAAAGAGTCTATCGCTATTGATCACAATCATCATCATGTTCCAAAGAATAGATGATCAATGCACGTTCAACGACGTTCGAATTTATGGTAACCACCTTGCTCGTGCTAATACTTGGGGGATGACAAACATTACAACAACAACGGTCAGCCAGGACAAACAAACGAGTCGTTCAGGTCCGCCACAGGGTTCTCATCTTGAGGCCCGAGGCCTGATCCCTTTGTCTTTACGACGCACTACGCGATATGAGCGCGAGCCACTACAATATGTATCCAAGATACATATCGATAAAATGTCGATATTCAGGGATATTTTATTGAGCGCAATATGAACCTGTGTTCATATCTCATTCCGAAGGCTTTTTTTTTTTTTCCATTTTGTCGCGACGGAGGGTGCGGATCTCCGAATCTAAGAAAAAGAATGGATTGAAGGGTCGAACGAAAAACTTACAAGGTATGTAAGAGATACTCCAAGCCGCTCATGAAGTTTACGTCTAATTACATCGACTCCAACAGCTATAAGTAGGAGAATCACAAAACAAGGAGATTCATAACCGAAGAACTATACCGAACCCGTCTTGTAGGATGAGATCGGCATCGAACGGCAATATCTCCAATTTGTGGAACGTTCCTACCCAAAGTTCTATGAAAGAACACTCACAGATATAGCATAGCATCCATTACCCTCCTTTGCAGATCTGTGCCTACGTATACGCACCCTACTTAATGGAGGATCCGGTGCGAAACCGCGTCTTCATCGATTTATGCTGTGGCCGAAGGCGGCTCGTTTTGTACGTGAGCCGTTGGAGCTCTCACGAGGCGAAGTCGGACCCTTGCAATGCAAAGTCTAACGATGTCTAGCGCATCCTGTGAGACCCTGGACTAAGTGAAGAAGCACTTCCTGAGAGAGTGCGTTTGACGCACGAAGACCGAGAACTGTATCAATATAACCAACATGTGGATCGCTCACTCTAGGTACAGTACTTACATATAGTTGTACGCCACACATATGAAAGCGCACAGATTCCGACCACCGTGGCAGCGGTAATGAGGGCCAACCTAGCTCTCTCGTCTTGGACTAGCGTGTTGACCCAACAACCTGGCGCAAACTATCCCCAGACCTGTTTGACAAGAACCAAGTAAGTACTGTACATGCTTCTCCTCATAGTCGCTATGACAAATACATACCTGGTTTATTCGTGCCATCCCACTTTACATTGAACGCTAAACGATGATCGCAAGCCACATTTCACTGCGCTCGAATGCATAACATATTTCACCCGGAGCTCCCGATGAATGTCGGAAGGGTGTGTGGCGCGTGAGATGCCCTTACGAGCCTATGGTTGCATTGATGAAGCGAGCATGCATGTGTACCGGGCATGGGTAGCGATTGCCACGCCCTCCTCTCAGTCCACTATGTGAATCAGAGACGCATGCAGGCTGATGGGCAGCATGGGTGCTTTTAGACTGCAGCATCTGTCATTTAGTTCCGCAGCGAAAACGGTAGCAGGGCTCGGATACAAGACGAGTGATCGCCGCCTTGGCGTGGTCAGGGGGAGAAGAAGCACAATAGACTCCGGATACCTGGAGAGGCAGCAGGGTGGGGTGAACTCCCGATTGCGTACGGGATACCTCAAGGCCCTCACGTACTCGAGTATTGGGTGAAACGATGTACGGCACGGCGATGGTGGCGCAGCTACTGTAGGGTCTGTTTTCTTTCTGCATCATGTTGTGATCATGAGCAGGGCGTAGTTGGCATACTAGATAAATAGGAAACCAATTGACGTACGTTTTCATATCCGCTGTGTGGGCGATCTGAGTGCAAGGCAGAACGTCCGTCTAGGTAAGGCGATGAAAACGCACTTGTTGACAGATGCATGTAGCTTGCTCTTGTCGTATTGCATTAGTTTGCTATCGGAGGCATGGCTTACGCAACGTCTGTTGCGGGTAAAGAAGCTATCGGCACATTTACCCTTGGAGAGGCTTCTTCGCGAAAGGATTACACGCTCCGTGGTTCACCCGTGAGGCGAGCACGCGTATATAATGACCTAGCCTGGAGATTGTCAAGCCCTAGCAAGATAGAGGATGTAAATATAAGCTCACTTCTCGCGATCAATGTAGCCAAAGAACCTGAGCCAACAACCTCATTGAAGGAAACTCTTTCAGATTCGTGGTCCAGGTGCTGAGGTCATCCGAGGTATTCCATTGAACAAGGTGTGATATGCAAGGATGCTTCTATCTAGCCGTGTTTCATCCGCATGTAACGGAAGGCGAGATGCAGGACATTGACGAGTAGGACAAATATCCCACAAGTGGGTTCATCGCCATCTTCTGTTACTGTACGGTTGCTGCGTATGCCGCTCTTCTGAATTCAAAGTCAGACAAGCGGACCTTGTGAGAAGGTCAGAAGACCGTCGTCCATGACCGGCGTACACGGTCAAACGTGCCGGATCCGTACCCAGTTTCTCCCATGGTTCTGGGTCCGTTTGTATAGCTTGATTGCCCCTTCCACGAACGGTCCTTTGGAGCAATTTGGATACCTGGCTATGCCAGCGGGTGCTGTACTGGCAACGTTATCGATCACCGAATCTGTCCTGTCATGTTGAACATCCTTCGTCGCGCTCCCCGGCTTGTGATAGACTTCACAATGTGGGTCCCCTGTATACAAAACCCTCGAAACGCGATCGAAAAGTGCATTATGTAGAGACTGAGTATGATGAGCACAGACCTCTTGATCATGAGATAACGACGTTTGACCATTTCCGACTACCACTCAAAAAAGGGGTCGCGAAGCATGATTTACGGCAGACGTCAAGAGTAGCGGGAGGCTCACATCTGCAGAGTTCTTTCAGGGTGTCCGTATGAACGACCCGCGAGAACGGAGAATTAGCAAGTGGTATGTATGTAGAATGAAACTCAGCTTTCCATCAGCTCGGCTCAGGGACAGAAGATCCTTGCGTGTGTGAAGTTAAAAAAAGATGTCTACGGCGATGAAAGTGAAGAACTTTACCGAAATGAGTAGGCGACATGCAGCCTAGAGCTTCTTGGGACTAGAACCTTCTATCGCTCTCAGTACACTCAAATAGACCGAGAATATATGGAAGCAACCGTAGTCATCTCGTGTTTAGCTCATGATATGGTGCACTATTGACGGTCTGCTGCGGCGTACACGATGTCACTCATTCCGCATCCATACCTCAAGAGTGTAGTTCCTGTATTGGGTTCGTTACCAACTTGCCATCATCATGTACAAGAAATTCGCGTAATGGGACTCACCCTGCAAGCATATAAGCCATATCAACTCGATCACGCTTCACTCTGCTCGGGTTTCACATCGGGATGGAAATCAATGGCTCTTACGCATGGTGGCTTTTCCTTATGTACCATCGAACAGTCGGCTCTACGGGTCATCAGAGATCTCATTTGATCAGAGCTTGTCCGTTTATATAGAGAGTAAATTCTCACCAGAGATGTGCGCACGTCTTCATTAAGCAGCAGCACACCCACGTCAAAAGAGCCTTAGATGAACGCCAAGATTAAAACGCAAGGTCCATTAGGCGAAGTGCCGTCATGATCATGTATTCATAGAGCTCAGAAATGCCTAGCAGTACATCAGCCTACTTCACCTCCTTTGCTGATCCATTCTCCAATTTTCTTCTTCGTGAGGGAAGTTCCTCGATTTCGTGCCCGCCTGCCAATGACTTGCCCCAATCTTGTTGTCCTGCAAGCATATGCTGCTGGTATGGCGCTATCGGGTGTATGGGAAACGGTTGTATTGGCGGGTGTGTCTGCGGATTTGCTGGACTGTGCCGTGACCTATAAAGCGATAGGAGGCTATTCACGAAGACGGTAAGAAATGATAGCGATGAGATAGTAAAAATCTACGAAAAATGGGTCCATTTTGTTAGTAGTGCTCTCTTAAAAGGTACTGAAGCTTCGTACCAATGTCTTCCAGCTTATTGGTTCTACGAAACCATTGATGACTTCCGCAATGAGCTCCGCGCCGACTTTCGCACGTCCGACCTTGGTAGGATCGCGGTTCATGCATGTGTCCCATATTCCGCATTGATGAATCATGGCTGGTAAAGGGTGTTCGCAACGGTTATCCTTGAAGTGCATTGTACACTGTGCTATCTCCTGCACAATGTCTGCAAAAAGACAAACTGTAAATGCGTGTTTAACAGAAGTAGATTGAAAGTTACTTGCCCATAGAATATTCGGATATTCGATGTTCAACATCCCGTTGGACCGTGAGTATGAACTGCACTAAAAGGTATAGGAATAATAGGACCAAGGAAGAATTGAAGAAGAACTGTAAATAACTATGCGCAGTGAGTTTAATACTATCTGTTCAAGTGCAAATGACTCACCCAAGGAGCACATAGGGCGTATCCGACTGAGGGGCAGCTGGACCAGGAAGGTTGAGAGTATAATGATTAGACGTGTTTTGCGTTATTGGCGTCACTCTTCCTTCTTCCTCTTCTTCACTCTCAGGCTCGCTTGCCTCCCCTCCCACTTGCATCTTTGTTGTTGCTAGACAGTTCCTGGCCCTCTGTTTCTGTCTCGATCTGAACACCCGAACCATTCCTCCCGTCGCAATCTTCCTTCTACCACTCTCTGCATCTTCCTTCTCATTCTCATCGTGTTCTTTCGTATGTGGCTGAGGGGGACTTGCTTCCGCCATGTCTATGTCCTTCAACTCGTGCGGGTTCCATGCGGGTGTCGAAGGAGTTTGCGGTGCAGGTACGTTGATAATGAATGGTACATTGTGCATATTTCCGAAGGTCGGTGTGTGAGGGGTACCAGGGAATGGTGAAGTAGGTGTAATGGTTTCACCCAGTGACCCTAGAAGCAAATTAGACTCGAAGAAGCTGGCCTACAATGTCTATGTAACGTACGTTTCTTGGGGGTTGTTACTTCATTGCCCTTCGCTGCCCAGACCGGCGTTGTGCTACTGCTAGGACGCGAAGTGTATTCGAAGTCCATGGGACTTTCCGTGGATCGTGTGCTATATGCTGGCCAGGCCGCCATAGTTTTCGATGACTGGTGAACGTTGCAGGGCACGTCAATCAGGGATATTAGGGGTTGAGAGGCGGCCGAATGCAAGCTCGCTGTTGTCGAAGACGTGGTCGCTGTCTATAGTCCCGCTTGGACAGTTCGAGAGAGCGCTTACGGGCGCGTACGTCACGTGAACGTGGCGACTGGGCAGGCGACACGCCTCGCTGAATTCTCTCTTTCCGGCCTCCACCAACACTCACCTGTTGCAAGCTGCACATCCAAACTCTTTTGCGAGAGACATGTTTAGTCAAAAACTCGCCTTCCACCATTTACGACGTGTCGCGATAAATCCTAGAAATGGATTAGGACAGGTACACAATCTTCGAAAATTCCATCCTCTAGCTGGCCGCTGGGATTCCATGAAACGCAACTCTACCACAGGAAACTTAGTACCTATAGTAATTGAACAAACCGTACGCCCTTTTCTCCTTCCCGGAGTCGTGTCAGTACAAACATTGCTCCGAATCCTAGGGGCGTGGGGAGCGTAGTTATGACATATTTTCGAGGTTATTGAGAGAAAGAGTAGTCATGCTCTATGGTCCGGTGCGTATCCTAATGATAATATCTACGTCTTTTGTCACTTATACGAAGCTCTAGATACGTGATACAGATTCTGCGTTATTGGTTTCTCAGCTTCTGTTCCTGGAGGCCGAGGAAACGTCCAAGCCAATCCATCTGTATATCAACTCTCCTGGTGGAAGCGTTACAGCAGGCTTGGCTATCTATGATACAGTAAGTCATCTCCCATTACTCTTTTCTTGTCTAGCTACTCATGAGTGTAGATATAGATGCAGGTACGTATGAACCTAACTTGCTCGCTTTGGCTCTAACTATGAACATTACAAAGTACGTTTCGTCGCCTATACATACTTATTGCATAGGTCAAGCTTGTTCGATGGGGTCTTTACTGCTTGCTGCAGGAGAGAAGGGCAAGCGTCATGCGCTACCTAATTCGAGCATTATGATTCATCGTGCGTATTCCGTATCTAAGCAAATAAACGTCAATTCTAAGCCTTCATATGTAGAACCTTCTGGTGGAGCATCAGGACAGGCTTCCGATATTGCTATTCATGCAAAGGAAATTCTGCGTGTACGGGAAGTTCTAACCCGCATTTACCAACACCATTGTGGTAAAGATGGAGAGAGTGTACAGGACGGAGTTGACCGCTTTGGTTAGTGGCTCTTCTCGCCACTGAGAGCTGAAATTAGTACTTATGTCCCTTTCACACACACAGAAAAGGCATTGGAGAGAGACTATTTCCTGACAGGTGAGGATGGGTGCGCGAGTTGCGTTTCCATATAGCTAATTGCTCACTTTCACAGCTCAAGAGGCGCTTGAGTTCGGAATTGTGGACAGTGTTCTGGAGAGGAGGCCAAAGTCAGACAGCGATATCTAGACCTTGAATATCGGCGAATTTAGACTTCCCAGAGTAAACCTAACATCTTTTAGTTCCGTGGAAATACGAGATCAGGCTTCGCAGGACCTGTTGTGTCTTCTGTGAAATTTCTCTCGATACGTGTGGATTCAGCAGGGAACGAAATGCAAACTCGCTATCGTGGTGAGTTAAATGCCTTGAACCTCGTTACCTTACTAGGTCATGTGTCCAGGGAGTTCCTCGGAGGGAGAGTATTTTCATTCACAACGCAATGCAATAGGAGCTTCGCACTTATCTTTCGATAGGGACAAATAATCTCCCTGGACCTTGAAACACGGTCTATTAAGACTCTTACGTGACATAAGAAAGAGTTGAAGACAACCGGATTCACAGGGATTCCTCTTCCAATGAATGTAAGCCGCGGTGTTACGTATGCGCTACACAGAGGAGTGTAAATGTGGGGAGCATATGACCCCGTAAAAGCTGCCGAACTTCTTCCGCATGTGTATATGAATGACACCGTCTAGCTACCAGTGCTACCCAACGTTCAAGTACACACGGGCAGGGAAGTGCAATGTCGCAACAATACAAAGGATTGACAGGCGAGTGCATGATTTTATATTTGAAAATAGAGTCTTTCTGATTCTGCCCTGTTCTAAAAGAGGAACAAGTTAAGTTCTTCCTGGAGAACGGTTATGTCATTATCAAGCAGGCGTTCTCGAGGGAGCAGGCCGCTGAGTTCACGCGGAACATGTGGACGCGCCTGGGCATGAACCCGAATGACAAGTCGACATGGACAAAAGAGAGAACCAACATGCCCACGCATGAGAGGTTGGAGAAGGTCGCAACTTTCGCACCAAAGGTGTGTAAATCCTAAGATTTCAGAGCGACCACCTCCGTTTCAAGATCTTTACGTGGTTACATTTCATAGGCCTGGGATGCAATAGTTGGTCTATTGGGCGGTGAAGAACGCATCGACGAGCAAGCATCTGTCTGGGGAGACAGCTTTATCGTAAACCTGGGAACACCAGAGACGGAAGGAGCTACACCAACCCATCCCGCTGAACTCGACAACTGGCACTGTGATGGCGACTTCTTTGTTCACTACCTCGACTCTCCAGAGCAAGCATTGTTGGTTATTCCTCTTTTCTCTGACATCCAACCTCGAGGCGGTGGGACCTACATCGCACCAGATGGAATCGATTTAATTGCCAAATACCTCGCTGACCATCCAGAAGGTGTTATCCCCGAGGATCGTACCTTCCGCCCGTCTACGTCTACGTTAGCTAATTGGAGGGAGGATCCAGGGTTCTGGTCTCACCTTGAAGAGATAAAACGGTGCCAAAAGTTCGTCGAAATCACAGGAGAAGTAGGAGATGTCGCGTTGCTTCACCCACTTATGCTTCATTCTGCGTCGAAGAACAATTTGCGCCTAGCGCGGGTTATCACAAACCCTCCTGTTGGCTTGCGTGAACCGTTCAACTTCAACCGCGAGAGTCCTGAAGAGTTTAGTCTGGTGGAGAGAAAGACCTTGCGTGCACTAGGCGTTGACAGGCTTGACTTCAAGCCAACAACGGAGAGGAGACGGATCGTCCCCAAGCGAATTGCTATTCAGAAGGCGATGTTGGAAGCTGAAGAGAAGCGACTTGTTGAGCTGAAGCAGAAGGAGGCAGGACTTGGGGTAGAAACAATGCCTGGCGTCGTTACTGTAGCGTGAATCCAGATATTGGGAGAGTCGATGACAATAATGTAGCACAACAACATACTGTACTACGGGCTAAATCTACTCGCCGTTAAGATACTTCTGATTGCGCCACCTGTCTGTACGTATACGACGTAACACTTCACCAGCCTTTGTTAACTTCAAGCTTACCATTCGTTCGTGTATACTCCTTACAACAAAACCGTCGGCCCGAAATGCAAACACCCCCTTAGAGACGAGCTACAGGTCGTCTTGTTACCAAGTTACAGACTGAAAGCCTAAGTACATTACCCTCAAAGATCAATGTGCAATATTCGATCATCACAACCGTTTGTATCCAGGATCCAAAACCCAATCCATTTTCAAGCAATGAGGAACGTGCTACTGGACTGTACAAACTTCAGGTAGCCAAAAAAAGAAGCCAACCTACAGCGAATGAAGGCCCACGTTTGGTATAAAATGCGATGAATGCTACAGGAGATCTAAATAACGATAGTATGTATGATACGATAGTCCACATGGCGGGCGACCATCGAAGGCATGAGAGAGATACATCCGAGGCGTGTAACATGAAAGTGCAGGCCGTCAAGGCTCAGTAAAACTCACGTCCTAAAGTGTCGGAAGAAAGACGCATTTAGAGACGGCTCCTCCTGACCTCGAAACCACGCTTGCCACCCTTTCCGGCAGCAGCGGCGGGCTTACCACCCTTGAAGCCAGCAGCACCAGCCTTGGCACCGGCAGCACCAGCGGCACCGGCAGCACCAGTGGCACCTGTACCAGCAGCAGCAGTGGCACTAGCGGCACCAGCAGCACTTGTACCAGCAGCAGCAGCGGCAGCACCTGTACCAGCAGCAGCAGTAGCGTTAGCAGCACCGGCACCAGCAGCACCGGCACCGAAAGCACCTCCAGCAGCAGCCTGACCATTAGCAGTGACCGTGAACTGTAGAAATAATGATCAGTCTAAGAACCATACGGTGTTGACGGTTCCACGTACGTAGACCTGGTCATCGAGAGCACCGTGCTGAGCGACAGCGACAAGAGCAGGTTGATGGTTGGCGGCGGTGTTGATAGACGAGAGACGGTAAGTACCAGCTGGAAGACCTTGAGTGACATCAGCGGTCAAGACACCACCCGAAGCGGCAGCGTTAAGACCCTTGAAGAAAGCGAACTTCGTAGGGTCGGTGGGTTGTGTCTGAGTGAGCGACTGGAGGGTGTCGATGACCACGTGAGAGTGGCCGATGATGTTGCCCGAACCATCGACTTGTTGAGGAGCCGAGAAGTAGTTGGTGTTCGGGTTGACGAAGTTACCAGTTTGGAGGTTCTGGATTGCCATTGAGATGGTGAAGGCAGTATTGGCCTGGATGACCTGGCCGTTAACGGGGTTGGTGAACTTCGAAGAGGGCATCTTCGATTGAGCAGCGATAACACCCATCGGTGCAGGGTTGCAAGATCCAGCGACAATCTGCTGGCCGTTGGTGATAGGGAGCTTGGTGGTCAAGCAGAAGTTGATGAAGTTGTTGGTCGAGGTCAAAGAGGCGACCTGACCAGCCTCTTGCTGAGCTTGACCATTCTGAGCAAAGCCCGAAGCGATGACGGCAGGGTCAAGAGCTAGCGGTAACGCATAAGCGATAAATTTAGAAAATCAGATTGTGTCTACATACTTGTGGAAGTCTGGGGATCACCGCCAGCAGCAGCACCGGCGGCGGCGGCAGCAGTGCCAGCAGCGGCAGCGGCACTAGCAGTACCGGCGGCAGCAGCACTGGCAGCGGCGGCACTAGCAGCAGCAGCACTAGCGGCGGCGGCACCTCCGGCCTGGTTGTTACCACCAGCGGCAGCAGCACTGGCTGCAGCGGCACTAGCAGCGGCGGCACTAGCGGCAGCAGCACTAGCGGCGGCGGCACCACCCTTGGCACCAGCACCAGCACCAGCTTGAGCGCCCTTGTTACCCTGAGCACCCTTTTGAGCACCCTGGCCACCAAAGCCTCCACCGAAACCACCAAAGCCCTAAACAAGCGAATTGTCAGAACTAGAACCTGTAAGAGATAACCTAATAGAATACTTACTGCCGGAGAGGCTTGAGCCAGGAGAGGGAGAGCGAGAACGAGAGCAGTGACGGAAACGGAGAACTTCATGGCTGTAGTGGAAAAGAAGGCTAGCTTCTACAAAGGAACGATGAAAAGAACGGTGGTAGTGGATCCTGGAGAGCTGGAATGCTGCATGAGTATCCAATTTTGTTCAGGGCGTTCAGTTTCTACTTACCGGAGATGGCTGGCAGCTCAGCTGCAAAGAGTTTGCAAGCAAACTTGGAAGAGAGGAGGAGGTGAAGAAAGACGAAGGGAGGAAGCCTGGGGAAGTGGAATGGCATTGGAGCTCTTACTTATATACAGAGATGAAGGTATGATGTGAACGGCCGCCTTCGTTTCCTTGACGATGCGGTAGTAGATTTGAAAGTTGGGAACAGGCCACTCACATCTTACTGGATGGAGGTGGACACGGACTGTCAACTGTTCTCGTCTGATTGGCTGACAAGACCGACGAATGCTGATGTCCCCACGACAAAAATAGTTGATTCTCCGTGCTTATTCTACATTCGCATTCGTGCTGTGAGGGGAAATGTTAGCATGATTGCAACCGCCGAGGACAGAAGTCGAGATAGCCGGGAGCTAGAGGATTTCTATAGAGACAGAACCAACGAGGTGGGGTGCCTACGCCGGTATGCCCATCATGTAAGAACGCCCGCGCAAATGAGCCATCTTTCCCATAGACAAGCGCACGCAACGGGTGACAAAAAATAAACATGGACAAAAAAAAGTCTCACCTTTGGCCTTGACGGCACACATGAATGAAGCAAGCGTATCGACTTCCTTGACGGTGTGGTCGCGGAAATGCCTCTCGACGACATGCGCGAGAGTTTTGTGAACATCGCCCACGTCTGATAGAACGGGAGCCACGGTTGGTTGTCTATCGTCCTCCAGCAACCGAGAGCTTCTTCGGCGATTGGCGCTCGCACTAAGCTCTCTCCGCGGGCGGTTTGCAGGAGTCGGCGGCAGGGGCTGTGGCACAGGGCTTGCGGAGGTCGACCTGTGACCATGCTGTCGGAGAAGCGACGAGGGAGGGGGCGGGTCGAATGCAGTCGTTGCCATTGGCTCAATGTCAGGGACTATGTCGAATTGGGTGAGGTAACGGTGTATTGCGTCAATTGGCAGCGTTGAGAAATCAATCTAATGTGTGTTATACGCCCCATCAGCAACCGTTAGATGTCGGATAATGATAGGAGGAGAGCGGCAAAGTGCCGCAGTGGGTTTGGGAATAAGGTCCTGAGTCGCTGTGGCGACTTCGGGCACGCCAAAGGGGTGAGGACACCGGAGGTTAAGCCAGGAACTCACCATAGACGGCTTGCTTTCTTTCTCAACTTGATTCATATTATTCAATTTTCGGCCAAGAGGACCCGTAGCAGAACTCGACACACCATTTGTTGTTGCGTTGGTTGGCTCCAGCCTCTTGCGCTTCAACCTTGGCTCGCCATCGGCTTTCTCAGCAGCACCTCGCTTTGAGCCAGCAAGAGCATTGGAAGATATAACACCATGGTAAGCAGCATCGTCTGCAGCGTGGTTCGCCTTTCGTCTGGATGCTTGTGGTCGTGCTCTGGAGGTAACAGCGGCACCGTTCGCGGTGTTCGACGTCGGTGGTGCCATTTTGGAGGTAAAATACCACTTTACAATAGCTCTGGCAACTTTCCAAGACCTTTCTGCCTCGCCTAAGCTCGCTAGTCTTGTTGTTGTTGGAGGTCGAGGTGAGAGATAAGTACAACGAGAAGACTGTTTGTTGCTTAACCTACCGAGGCGTCGAGAACGCGATGAGATGGGCGCTTCTGCATCGCGCTTAGCACGTGACCGGCGCGTCATTAGTCCACGTGGAATCGATCGCGCCTGAATAAAAGTGCAGTGCGCCAATAAAAGCGAGTCATCTCGACTTTCTCTTTTCGACGTCCACCACTGAACCTGCCAGTGCAGCTTCAGCTTGGTGAAATCGAACTGTAAGCAAATCAAACACAGGGAAAGGCTGTCCTCTGTATGTTGTTGCCATCTCGAGTACCTGCGATATTTATTCTCACCGTCGTCGTTGTGCCTGTCGCAGCCCTCAAACTGTACACTGTCAATCAGACCTGTGAGTATGATCAAATGATACATATCTGTTTATAGATTTCGCTGACCTTGTTGCAAAGATTTGTAAAACACACATTTAAAGACCATGTCTACATTCGGTACTCTTTTCAGAGTCACGACATACGGAGAGTCCCACTGTGCATCTGTAGGAGCAATCATCGATGGCTGTCCACCGGTATGGATCTTACTCTGCGCGCAACGACATATCACACGTTTCTGATTACCTTCTGTCTCTTGCAGGGATTGCCCCTTCAGCCACAAGACGTCCAAGTTCAGCTAAGTCGCAGGCGTCCTGGTCAAAGTAACTTGACCACTCCCGTAAGCCTAAGCTGTCCAATTTCGCTAACAGTACGACATTGACACTCGCTCCCATTATCATCTCTGATAGCGCGACGAGAAAGATCTTGTTCAACTTCAATCAGGCATCGAGCACGGCATAACTCTCGGGACCCCTATCGGTCTTCTCGTCAAGAATGAGGACCAGCGCCCCAGGGACTACTCTGAGACTGATCTCTATCCTCGCCCCAGCCACGCCGACTGGACCTACCTTGAGAAGTACGGCATCAAGGCGAGCAGCGGTGGAGGACGTAGCAGCGCTCGTGAGACTATCGGCCGTGTCGCTGCTGGTGCCATCGCCGAAAAATACTTGAAATTAGTCTACGGTGTCGAGATCGTCGCTTTTGTCTCCTCTGTCGGCAAAATCAAGCTTCCGTCCTATGTCTCCCCTCCATCCCAGGTTGAAGCTGATGACGATGAAGTTGTTGAGGATGCGTTAAGCCCCGAGTTCGTCAACTTACTCAAGACCATCACTCGTGAGCAAGTCG
Organism: Irpex rosettiformis; assembly: GCA_022160335.1. Taxonomy (NCBI): domain Eukaryota; kingdom Fungi; phylum Basidiomycota; class Agaricomycetes; order Polyporales; family Irpicaceae; genus Irpex; species Irpex rosettiformis. The sequence goes on along the minus strand of MU274909.1, from coordinate 443,388 downwards.
ACGCCCATCCTACTCGATGCCCTCACCCAGAGACAGCCGAACGCATGACAAAGGTGTGTTTTCCCTTTCCTAGATATTTAATCAGCGACCAACAAGATGATCTGTAGCGTATCATCCGCGCGAAAGAATCTCTCGATTCCATTGGCGGGACCGTGACGTGCGTGATTAGAGGTGTTCCCTCCGGGCTTGGAGAGCCAGTGTTCGACAAGCTTGAGGCCAAACTCGCTCATGCCATGCTCTCGATTCCTGCCACCAAGGCCTTCGAGGTCGGATCTGGCTTCCGTGGTACAGAGGTGCCTGGCAGCAAACACAACGATGCTTTCGTGAGCAAGCCTGATGGCTCTCTCGGGACCCGCACCAACTGGAGCGGCGGTATTCAGGGCGGTATCTCCAATGGCGAAGACATCTACTTCAGGTATGATATCAGTTTCTATATCGCTGTTGATTTATCAAGAAACTCATGTATGCGATGATCAGAATCGGATTCAAATCTCCCGCTACGATTTCTCAAGCTCAAGAGACTGCACAGTACGATGGAACAGCTGGTACGCTCGCTGCCCGCGGCAGGCACGATCCGTGCGTTGTTCCTCGTGCTGTACCTATCGTTGAGGCTATGGCCAGCCTGGTCATCATGGACCACGTTCTGATTCAGAACGCACGCAAGACGGCTGCTTCGCACCTTCCGCCGATCACGACCTTGCCTCCCACCATGGTTAAGCCGACTGCGTCAGCCTGACTGCGTGTGTGCAATCTCTGAATGGTTCAAGGCTTGCAGAATCCGAAGAAAGTTTGACTGTCAATAAGCTTCGCTCCCCAGAGTACCGGGGAAAGTATCAACACTCTCCGCGGTTAGCAGACTAGAATACGTCTGGATGTTGTGCTCCGTACGTTTTAACTCTCACGAATGAGCACCGCAATTGAAACGTTGAGGAATGTCGGAACGGTTTTCTGCTTTGAGATGGTTAATAGGTAGCACGGGCGCTTCATGCTTACTCGCGAACTTGCAATGAAGTATACTTTCCGTAACGAGTTGCTACCCGACCCTCATCATCCCGTCCTTGGGGAGCATACTAATGAGCCCACCGAGGTGATGTTCTCGTCTCAGACGGACCACAATGCACCCTACAGTACAGAATTTGTAGCTGGAAGCTCTGCCGGCTCAGGTGCGTGCATGTGCAGCGTGGTCATCGCATCTCTAAAATGCCTCAACTCTCCTCATTGCCGCCCTGCTTTGCTTCTGTTCATATCTCGACCGCTCCTCCCACACGTTATGAACGTACAGGAGGAAGTCCAAACACGAGCACCAGCGCGAATGACCAGCAGGTATATGCACCCCTTGAACCAGGTTTCACACCTGACTGGGACCAAGATCGCAACGTCTGGGACGACCACGGTGAAGAGGACGATTTCCCTGAGGTTGGGGCGCAAGACTCAGAATCAGATATCTTGCAAAAGAGGATGACTGTCGCCCTCAACGACGACTTCCACGATCACCCAGACATGGCTGCCCTCTACGAACAAAAACTCTCCATCGAAGGCTCCTCGCCCAAACCGTGCATCGTACCCGGTAATGCACTCCAACTCATTGACGACAACCCCACCCCCGGCCCTCGTTCTCACACGTCGTCAAATATCATCATCCTCGACTCCGATCACGACAGAGAAAGGCAGGGGAGCGCGAGAGAACTTCGTGACAGCACGACCATGGAGAGTTCCGCAGACCAAGGCTCAACAGAACGTCGACCGGTCCCACGCGTTCGTTTCCGCTCACGAGTACGCATAACTTCCGGCTTGCGACGCAGCAAGCACCTTGGAAACCCCACCGGCAGTCATTCTTCGTCGGCGTCGGGATCACCTTCGTCGTCGATATCTGCGCCTATACGTTGGCAGGCGGATGAGAATGGGGCTTGGGGCCCTATTGGGCGGAGGTTGAGTGCGTACGCGCATGCGCACGGACGGTCGAAACGGTCTTCAGGATTGCAGAGGGCGTTGAGTGGCCAACCGCAACCGCAGCCACAGGCGAGGGCAAAAATGGATATTGGGGAAAGGACACCGTTGATTAAGCCCGGTAGACCCACTGTTGCGTATGTAGATGCTGGACTTGATGGTGGTGCGTCTGCAGACGATGAGAGAGTGGGTGATGGAGAGGATATGGATAGTGAGGATGAAGAAGGGCGTGGAGATATCGCGTTACGTGCGGCCGCATTAAGGAGGGAGGAGGAGGCAGTGTTTGGGAAATGGCCATGGAGACTGTTCAATCGGCATGTGCGTTGCGTTCCACCTTGCTTGAAGCAGAGTTATTGACAATATAAACAGTGGTGGTGGTGGCATGTCGAGCCAGTACTGTGTATCTGCTGCCCAGAAGATTCAGATTACGAAGATCATTAACGACCCGTACGAGCTTTTTATTTTTATAACTTCAACATGGAGTCTCTTTCTTTTCGTCCCTATATGGTTTCCCTGCTGTGTCTACTTTCCATTTTAAAGTTACGCTATTATTCCGATCTCTATGATGTATATCAATGCTCCCTACTTACTCCGTTCACGCTCTGTTTAGCTGTTTGTTCACGTTTTCAGATACCCTGTGGTCAGATTCCTTTGAAATAACAATCCCCCCGCTCTACTTCAATGATCCCATCTCGGATGTCGGCCACATACACCGCTCATAAGCATAAACCTCAACAGGCTTATATTCTCCGATCCATTGTACAGACAAATAATTAAATACCGGAAACCCTCACGATCACTGAAGATAGAATACAGGTACGAGGCTCGATATTTTCTACTTATTTTCCTAATGTTAGTGTCGAACCCGGGATAAAATACTTCGTATTTGTTCACTGCCTCGTCTAACTGTGTATCGGGATCTTTTCGTCTTAATCATATTCAGGTATGAGCACGCTCCTTCGGCATGGCCCGTATTGGGTACTCACTCCGTTCTCTCGTAGGTTTTTGAAGGAACCGATCGCTAGACACCTCGAAGAATACCGCAAGTCACTGCATGGATGCTTTGACAGTGCTTTGCTCGCGATTCTCAGTCTGCGATATCGTTATGTCGATGCGGAAGATACGAGTCGATGTATAGTCTACACGAGCAAGAGCAGGTACCGAGTAAGTGGTACGTTCCGCTATTCTATTGGCTTCCCCACTCGGACGACCCTAAAGATGATTGTATAGGCCTTTCGTTACATGAAGCTTAGTGTGGGCTGCGCGTCTTGTTTGGGAGCTTTGTAGGAAGGCACACGTGACGAAAGCATCTACCATTAAATTTACTGAGCAAACCGGTAAGTCGAAGCATGATGGGGAGATAACTTGGTACTAAAACTCTTGTATCATTGCAGCGCCCGATGGACTCACAGGACTTGGTATTTTCGAGGGGATTCTGTGGCAATCCCATGAAAAAAGGGTAGACGTGTCCAGCCTTCGCAGGCCCAGAATCGAGTCGTGTCTGAACTTTGTGGCAATTTGTGGCCGAGACGAAGGGCTGGAAATTTGAATGATATCGATTCACGGGCTGGGAGAGGAATCCGGATTGTACCAAAAACACGGTGAAGGGATTAACCCATCTATCTCTTTGATGTACGGTAAGAAATAGGGGATGATAGCGGGAGTAGTGTACTAGAGGAGTCATGCAGATCATGAAACAGAGTACGAGGGGTCCTACTGCAGGAAAGGCATGAGAAGGGGAAGGGAATGTCATTTGTCGTGTGGTGATACGATGTTCCAGATGAGTCTTTCTCGTGCCTTGTGCCCAAATCTGCTTGAGCGATGACTCACGTCGTATCCTCTACAGCTCTCCTTGCCTATCAAAAGTTGTCAGGGCCGATACACGATATCGGGGTGTGGCGTATGTTTCATGCTATAGAAGTGGTTTCTTTGGATTAAAATTGCTGTCTGGAGGTACTACGATCAATGCTGACTGTCGACTATGCAGGGTGAATACAAGAAGAACGCTCGTGGTACTTGGAAACCAAGTATGCCTGAGCAAGCTCTAACAGCATGCACACTGCATGGTACTCAAAGAACATACCCTCGGATGCTAGAGGTTTGTCTGATGGATGATCATGGATATCACCTAGTGACAACTATGGTATCTCTGTCGAGTACGACCAACCTCTGAAGTCCGTTTGGCCATCGCGCATTTCTCAATATATAGTCTTGTCCAGGCGTTGGCTGGCTGTCGTGATAATACAAGGGGCCTAAGTGCGACTACATTACCTTTTGATTTCTGCTCTGACCTTGGTATGACATCGTCGGACTGTATGATTCTAGCCTGACAAGCCCCAGCTTGTAGTTCATCGATCATCAACTCGGACGGCACCACGCAAGCCTCGTGGTATGGATGTTACCCTTCTACTTGATTTTCTGATTCCACAAAGCTGTGGTCAGCATCGCGCACTAGCAAGTGTTTAGGGTGGCGTTGAACTTCCTCGTTACTTTACTACTAATTTCGCCGAGGACGATCACTGTAAACGTGATCTGTATTCTATGACATTAAATTCATGTTATATCCTCGTGTAAGAGCGTAAATCGGCTGTGTTGGGGGCAGTTAAGCCTACTTAGTCGCGTTGTGCGCTAGTGCAAACTCAAGCTGGGTGGCGATGGGATTAACAACTAGAATAACACACTCTTCGCGTATATCTAATTTATTGCTCAATACATGATTCCATGACATTTATTCCAACAAATCAGGGAACTGAAGAGAAGCCAGCAAACCACAATATCGCAGCGCCTCTCCGTGTTGGCAATGAGCCGGAATTTCACTAGTGCCAGGGGTCTCGGATTACATGCCGGAGTCGGCATCATGACAACCTTCCCCTTTTGGAAGCTTGTTGCAGTGCTTCAACCACGTCAACAACCGCCTGCCAAAAACACCGATCTGGCTTGGTGGTTTCCGGGTAGTGCACGCAGTATAAATTACGCGTTATACACAAGGTAAGCTCATACACCTTCTCATATTCCTTCTCGCATCATGTCTAACTCTGCGTCGCGGACTCAGTACTCAGCCTCCGGAGTCAAGTTCGCTCCCTCAGAGTGGCTCGCCACACAAGCGCCTGGCGACGGGCACGCAAGAATACTCAACGGCGGCCGTCAGCACATTGAAGGCTCGTCTTCAGTACTGTCTTGAAATGACTGGACATTTCTGTGGCGAGATCGATGTCAAGACATTTGTTGACTTCCTCCCCGCGGTACCCAACTCGAAGACGCCGAAGGCCAATTTCAAGAAGGTTCCGAAAGGTAGTGGAAAGGAAACGAGCATGTACAATCCGTTCGTAGGTTATACTCTCCTATTTTTTTATATCCCTTGTTATTGAGAACACTACCTTTCAGATACAAGCCGTCCAGAACTCTGGATGTTGTCCCTCCTTCGTTTTCAAGGACACGTCGGCGCGCAACGACGAAGTGACGAAAGCCAAGCCAGACCTTGGACTGTTCTCTACTAATCTGAGCAACAACGTTGTGGAGTCTAGCCCTATGTCTGTCATGGACATTCCGGTGGAGTTCAAACCCCAGGAAAGCCAGGACGCCTTCGTCGTGACGATAAACGACAGGGAAAAAGTAAAGAAGGAGAAGGAGACAGAGGAACGCGAATTGCTCGAAAAGATGACCAACAATAGCATCAGGCATCGTGGTCAGCAGATCGACTACGCTAGCCAGATCATGTCCCTCCAGCATCGCTCACATGTCTTCTCCATCTCCATCATCGGTCACCACGCTCGTCTAATTCGCTGGGACCGTGCTGGCGCTGCTGTCTCTGAGAGATTTAACTACTACGATGGTAGTAACAGCTGGCTCAGCGAATTCCTCTTCCGCTACTCACACGCGACTCCCGAGCAACGCGGCTTTGATTCCAACGTCCAAAAGGCTTCCAGAAGTGATGTCAGGTTACTCAGGAGCGCAGTCGATGAGTACCTAAATCGATTTCCTTACCAGAGACACCTCGCAAAGCAGCTCCAGAATACCGTCGATAGGACCTATCCTGCGTACAAGGTCCGTGTGACTACGAAGGCCACGGATGGGTCCGATGACCGCGAGAGCGAGTACATCATCTGTCGGCCTTTTACCGAGGCAATATCCCTTTGCGGGCGCGCTACTCGTGGTTATCTCGCCTGGGGTGTGGCTGAGCAAATGCTTGTGTTCTTGAAGGATACGTGGCGTACCGACGTAGAGGGATCTATCTCCGAAGCCGACGCGTACGCGATTCTCAATGAGTGCCGAATACCATTCCTCCCCGTTGTATGTGCTGGTGGAGACGTCCTTCAATCAGACGGTAGTGTTCAATCTACAATGACCCAGAAATATGTCGATGATGGGCTGTCATCAACCATGCTATGTACCACATGGCTTCGGAGGCATATCCGCCACCGCGTCGTGCAACACCTTGCCCTGCCGCTCCGGATGGTGCGGAATGCGAAAGAGCTGTTGATAGCTATTCGTAACGTTTTGATGGGTATGTCTGACAATTCTGAGTTCTTTCAAGTCACTTTACCAACCGGTGTCCATACCAGTCATCAAGGCAGCCCACAAGGATGCGGGAATTCTCCATCGAGATATCAGTATGGGTAATATTATGCTCGACGAAACTTTTTCAGGGATCCTGAACGACTGGGACCATGCCATAAACGTGCGTGAAGCCAGAGAGGGCCATCCTTATCGTACGGTACGTTATGTACTTTGCGCCTCAACAATCCCTGGAAAATCTGATCACTGCCTCTGCTAAGGGAACTTGGCAATTCATGTCAATTGCACTTCTCAAAGACCCAATGAAGCTCCATAGCATCTTTGACGATGTCGAGTCTTGCTTTTGGGTGTTATACAAGATGGCTTGCCACTACTTTCCCTTCGAGAATCCAAGTCGATCCGCCCCCGACATGGAAATCTTTGATGAACATCGTACGCAGATCATAGACTGCCGCGTTCATTTTTTCGGAGGGCACGGAAAACGTGACACACTATCGGAAGGCTCTGTGCGAAGGGTCTTCTTCAAGAGCCGCCCATTGACCTCCGTCCTACACTCCTTCTCCAGTGTGCTCTCCTATTATCACGATTATCTCGACTATCAAAAGAAGAAGAATCAGAGTGCAACTAGGATAGAAGAGAAATTCCCTCCGCAACTCCCTGCCGGCGGTAAGGAGGCGGAACTCATGTTGGAGAATGTTGACGAAATTATTGAGTATTTCGACGACGCGATTGACGGCAATGATTGGTCAGATGATGGGTCGGACGATGCGTTCCCTGACAAGTTTCCCAAGGAGAACGAGATGGACAGCCATCGGAAGATAGTCAACGCTTTCGAAACCAGCTTCTCGGCGCCTCTTGTTGAATGGGCGCTCGAGGAAGGCCCTTCTGAGGGTAACTCAGGCTCCAGCATGCCTCCCCCCTCTACTTTGCCTCTTCCGTTACGCCGTTCATCTCGACTCAGCTCTACCGACGCTGTGGCAATATCGGGAGAGACTTCGTTGCCGGGAAGCAGTGTCGTTTCGTCAGGCTCTCACTCAACGTCCCAGTCGAGCTCGAAGAGACAATTTGACAAGTCTGTGAACGTGACTGAGGAGATTTCTGCGAAAAGGCCAAAGACGGAGGAGAAGGGGAAGCAAAGCAGTCGTACTTCCTCTGGCCAGCATGGCACACGCTCGGGAACAAGGAAGAAGAAGGATTAGAGGTTTGCCGTATAAGTTTTGCTGTGGAGAGGAACAGAGAGATAGCACGTCGTTGAATGGGACAGATATTAATTCTATGTATTCGAAGATAAATTCATACCCAGTTTGAGCTCAAATTCTGAGCCGCCTTTGTTTCACCGTGACTCAGGTCTAGTGATTCGAGATGGGAACAGTCTGAACGCTTAATACTAGTATAATCGTCTGAAACCACGAACTGCATTGTGAGCGTAATGAACTACACATGCCCGACTTGCATTTTTTCCATATGATCCGATGAAGAAAGCATGAGGCATTCAAGTTCGTACGCGCAGATGCACGAAAAGTCCAAATGGCTGCACACCTGACAATTTTGGATCACAAAATAAATAATATATCCAATAGTCCAAGCCGTTGCTGCACTGTATAAGCACGCTAAAATATAATATCATATAATATAGGACACTAAATCTCGACCCCCACCAATATCCGTCGCCGCCGTTTCATACCAGTCAGGTCACTAATCCTCCTTCCTCAAGCCGAGGCGCGATTGAAGGCGAGCGGAGAATCTCTTTGGCGTACTACTACCCTGCTTTCCTTTC